>OW121741.1:27300476-27425476 GCA_933228675.1 Stomorhina lunata | reverse complement strand
AGAAGAGTAGCATACTAAATTCTGAAAACCAGACTTTAATCTGAATAACAGTAATAATAACATACCATATTCTGAATAATAGACTGTAGTCTGAAATAATCTGTTATTCAGATTGAATAACTGACTTTTACTAGTTTGGATCTACATAACAGTCAGTAAAACAGGCTATAATCAAAATAACAGACTATAGTTTTATTACAAATCAAAGTCCAATTTACATATAAAGAAATCTCGAACATTGTTGCCACGACACTATTATTTTTGTAAACATTGGGAAGATGTTTGTTAATATTGGGAATCTTTTCAAAACAGAAATAAATTGTAATATTAAACAATTTTAGATTTTTATATTTTTACTTATTTTACAAACAAAACCTTTCAGAATTATGTTCATAAACCATAAGTAGAAGCGTAGATCATCGACTGAACAAAACACAAACAATTTTCAGTTTTCGTCTTCCTTCGCTTCCCACATTCTTGCTGCAGCCGTCGGCTACTATATGCAGAATTCTATGAAGAAGGGGGGGGGGGGGGGGGTAAGACGTTTAAGATAAACAGAGGTTTATTGGGGACAATCCTCCTGAAGAGATTGCCTAACCAACTATCGAAACGCGTCGAGGAATTTTGGTTTCTCCGCAAACAATTTTTGTCTTTTTATCAATAAATTGGTCTGTTACATCAATAAATAAATGTAACAGATTTGGGATCAAATATCCCGACAATTTTGTTATTAAAAAAAAAAATCCTGTAGAAAAATTTGTAATAAAAATATTAAAAAAAAGTGAAGTAGAAAACTTTTTCTTTTTAAAAGAACTGCACATTGAAAAAAGTACCTATTTTAGTCGAAAGTATAAAAGAACGAAAACTCTGACGACTATTTTTATACCCACCATCAAAAAGAATGGGGGGTATATTGGGGTTGTCATTCCGTTTGTAATCTTCTTAATATTAGCTCAAAAACCAAACACGATTTATATTCTGAATCCTTATAAAATTCTAAGACGATTGAGCGATGTCCGTCTGTCTGTCTGCTTGTCTGTCTGTCTGTCTGTCTGCCTTTCTGTCAGTCTGTCTGTCTGTCTGTCTGTCTGTCTGTCTGTCTATCTGTCTGTCTGAGAAAATTTTGACCATAGCTCCCGTATAACCTCGTCTAGGCTAATCGCTTATTTGTTAATAAATGACAAATTATAACAGCTATGATGATAAAATTTGGTATATAGAAGTTTTACATTAGCCCTAGGCAGTGTATAAAATTTCATCAAAATCGGTTCACATTTAGCCATAGCTCCCATACAAAAAACTTACGAAAACAGCCAAAATTTCACCTAAAATACATTAAAATGCCAATAAATCTAACAATATAACAGATATGACCACTAAATTTGGCACAAGAAAGTCTTATGTCAATGCCAGGCAGTGTGCAAAATTTTGTCACTATTTGACCTAGCTCCCATATAAAAAACTTACGAAAACACAAAAATTCGAAAAGAAAAGGGGATTTATGTCCGTCTGTCCGTCAGAGAAAATCGTCATACCTCCTTAACTACAAGAGCTAGTAAGACTAAATTAAGCACAAGGAAGTCTTATGTCAATGCCAGGCAGTTTGCAAAATTTGGCACAATTTGTCCATAGCTCCCATATAAAAAACTTATGGAAATACAAAAATACATAAAGAAAAGGTTGTTTATGTCCATCAGATAAAAGCACGATAGCTCCTTAACGAAAAGAACTAGAAGGACAAAATTTTACCAAAGTATTATATCTACAATCAACAAGATTTGGAGGTACATTCATTATATTAAGATTGCACCTATGAAATTAGATAGGCATGAATCAAAGTTCAGCCCAGACTTTATATATGATGAATGCATTAGGAACTCCTAACGAAATATATGGACCTGCCGTATTACTATTAACGTGTTTAGCCTAACTACATATTAAGCACAACGAAAAGTATTTAACAACTTATTAATATAAGGCTATACCCGGTTATAAGACAGAATTTTGATCAAAGTAAATACTAATATAAGTAGCAATATATCAAAAACGGCTTTTTGCGAAAAAGAACTTTTTTATTGTAGAAAATGAATCTCTGGGATTATAAAAATAATGTTTGTTTTACAACTTTTTTGTTTCTAAATTCTGCTAAAAGATGGCGCTATTTTTAGGTTACATATGAAAATCGCATTTTTAATAATTAAAAGATACAAATTTGGTTTGACAATGTTCCGCGACTTTGTTCAGGAGTATTTGGTCTAACCTTTTCTGAATGTACCAACATCGAAAAAGATCCAAATAATATGTATTTGATACATTTGTAAGAAACATGTCAATACCGCCACCTTGGGGCAATCTTTTGTAGCATTTTTAAAAACACAAACATAGATGCTTTCAAAAACTTTCAAAAGAGATATCTGCGATGAAATTCCGACAAAAAATAAGAATTCTAGGGACAAAAGTAGTTAACAGTATTCCAATTCTGATACTTTTTTGAACGATTGTTTTAAAATTTTGTGTAAAATTTAGTCACTGTTTACAATATTAGAAGTAAAAATAATGTTTTTGTAATGAGAAAGGGTATGGCTTAAATTCCATACAAAAGTGAAAGTTTTTAACTTTTCCTTAACTTCAGCATCCATATGCAAAAATCTTGTTAGCCAGATTTCGCAGATTTCGCGAAATTGGTTAGTTTCTCAATATGTTAACTTGTTTTTTAAGTCCATTTCATTTTCCATCTCTACTTTTAAAAAATATAATCGCTGTAAATCGATGAGGTATTGAATACATTTTTTTCGTCGGACTTTTTTTGGTGGCAAGCTTCCATATTACTAAATATTTAATTTTTAGATTCCTAGAACACAAAATGATCAGAAGCCACTGTTGTCTTGTTACATTTTACGCATTTAAGAGGTTCAATGTAGGCTGTATAAACACTTTAAGATGTAGAAGAAAATCAATGGTCGCGATTTAATCGCATATTATTTTTGCTTCACTGTAGACCGCAGGATATTTGTTCGTGAATTTGAGCAATATACCTTTAAGTACCACATTGTTATTATACATCAATGTGTCTTTCGAAGGTGAACAAGTGAAAAACGACACAAATAGGCTTGCTTGTTTTTTAAATGGCACAAAAATGGCAAAATATTTTTCTCGCAAAATTTGCACACATATTAAGAACATGTTTATCTAAAATTTTGATATGGCGCTTCTCGATGCGTTTCTTAGTTAATGAGTTATGGGAAGACAAATATTAAAAATGCAGAATTTTTACCCTTTTTTAATTTTTTTTGATAGTTTTTCTCAATTTATCGAAGAACCAAATATTTAATCGGGAAGCGCCATATCAAATTTTTAGATATCGATAGAAGCTATCTGTACGTAAAATTTGGTCTCAAAATCTTTATCCGCTTTTGTGCCATTTTAAATGCAAATTTTATACTTTTTCACTCCTGCATTATCTTTTATACATATCTTTTCCCTAAGTGTACTGATGTTTTTTTTTATGGTGATGAAATCTTTTACACTTATCTAACTATACAAATTTAAAAAAGTTTAATTTATGACCTATTAAGAAAGTTACAGCGCCAAATTTGCTTCTAGTTTAAAAGCCAAAATTATAGAAAACACCATGTATTTCAGGAACCAAAATAGCTTGGGCCATTTTATGTAGCACCAAGGATAGCTGAATATGTGTCTGAAAAAATGTATATAAATTCACGTGATTATCTTGAAATTTAAAAACCTACTTTTTTTGATATATTGCTAAATATAAGGCTACGGCAACCGAATTTAGTGCAAAGGTTTTACCAACAATACCAATTAGCTTGGCGATTTTTCAGTTTTGGTCCAGATTTGAATTAGCTTCACCCTTGTAGATATATGAGATATGTTTCTAAATTTAACACAACTTGATGGTGGGTACATAAGATTCGGCACAGCCGAATATAACACTCTTACTTGTTTTGTTCTGTTATTTTTGAGCCGACCCGTGTAAATACCAGACTTTAGTCTAAATAACAGACCCTAGTATGAACCAGAGACTTTAGTCTGATTAATGGACTATATTCTAATTAAAGAACTAAAGTCTGAATGAGCTACCAATTTATGTTAAGTTAAGCCACATTTTTTCACTACAATGCACTTGTTTATTTTATCATAATCAATTCGCCATTTTCTTTTTTTTTTCTAAATTATACGTATAACAATTTTTATGCAAAGCTCTTAGCGTGTAGCAATATTTTATCCGGGAAAACGAATATATTTATTCAAACAAACTAAATATATTTATCCATCCAGCCATACACGTGGCTCATTCTCATTTATTAGTATAGTAGATGTTTCCATCATCAACATCAGTGAAGGTAATGTGAATATGCAGAAAATATATATAAATGTACATATATTTTCGTATGAGTATTAGGCAAAACATCCTATGTCAAAAATTTTAAAAATTAATTTTTAAGAATTTTATTTTATATTTTTGGTATATACCAGTAAGATGATACTAGTATATACCAATAATAAATAAATAGGCCCTATTTCACTAAATTACAATTCTACAAGTTTACAAGTTACAATTCTTACAAGTCCAATTCTTACAAGTGCTGTTCAATTGTGTTTCATTAAAATTTTCACAACAATTGTAGCTTTTTGGACTTGTAAACTACAATTTCTACAATTACAATTTCTAAAATTACAATTTCTACAATTATAATAAAATAAATTATTTTGATAAATATATGGAGTGAAATTTAAAATGTTGAACTCGTACTGAATCATATATCAACGATTTTCATGAAATTTTGTATATATATTCCACTGGCCTAGACAATTTTACACTTCTTCAAAATTTTTAATTTCGATTTGGTTCAGATTTTATGGCGGTTCAAAATTCGTTTTTTTCAACGTATCCACTTTATATGCCTATAACTTTTGAAACGGTTCTCAGATTTTTATAAGACTAGGCTCATATTTTAGCATGTGTCCTGTAGTTTTATGTTCTTTTAATTAAAAAATTTAACCTTGTATTCAGATTGAAATTAGTACTGAAATGTCATGAGCTGTTTTAGAAAAAAGTTTTTTGTTTTCCGATCCACCATGGGCCCATTTTTTTGTTTTTCATATTTTGTTGTCTACACTATTATCCAAATTTAAGAGAGTGATAAAGAAAATAGAAGATATGCTTTTTGAGATATCCTTGAGTAAATGACATAATTGATCTCCCTTGTTCTGCATACATGATTATGTATATCTTCATACCCTTCGCCACTATAGGTGGAAAGGGTATTATAAGTTTAGGCTGATGTATGTAACGCATAGAAATATTGGTCTTAGAAGACGTTTTAGTATACCAATAGACTTAGAATTACTTCCTGAGTCGATTTAATTTGATTAAATTTGGCACAGACAATTTTTTTGGTAGTGTGACCATGGCTATTAAAGTTCGTCAAAGTACACTAAATTCGTCAAGGTACACTAAGTATTGGACTACATAAATAAAAACAAACAAAATAAATAAATGGAAATTAATATTGATTTGATTTTGTGTTCATTTTAAATAATTTTGGTTAAAAAATTGTTAAAAACCAAATTTGAATTCAATTTATCATTCACTTGTAACTTAAAATTTTTTTTGAGAGTCTTCATCGACCCTATGTTTTTTTTCTACAATTCTACAAGTGTACAAGTACAAATTTAGATTAGTGAAACAAAACCACTTGTAGAAGTATGACTTGTAAACTTGTGAATTGTAAAAATCACTTGTAACTACAAACTTGTAATTGTTTTTAAATGAAACACAATTATTTACAAGTTCATAATTTTACAGGCAAAAACACTTGTAATTGTAAACTTGTAGCTTAGTGAAATAGGGCCCTGTTTTCTATTGTACAATTGTTCTACCTCAAGTAAATATCCTAGGTCAACTTATCTCGTTTCACTTTATAACATTAGAATTATTTATATGCAAATGTTAGCTTGCTTACTTATTGACTTTTATTCAAAGTAATTTGCCGCCGGTGTTATATGTTCCAATTTAGTACCCTACTCAAAAGGGATTTCGAAAACAAGAAATTTATTTTGATATTTTATCTCGTTATTGCTTTGTAAGATATTCAAATTAGGAAAATTGGTTCACTGTTAATTCACATAAATTCTAAAACTTTGATCTTATATTTTGTTGCACGTGTTGTAAAGGCAAGGAAATATTTTTTTATTTATGAAAAATTTGTGTCCTTGACCTAAATAATTTTTGGCATATTTGAAAAGAGTTAATATTGAAGTGGACTTAACCCGAAAATCAAATAATTGTTTAGGTTAAAAAGTTGAAATTTATTTCTATAGAAGTGTTGAAAGCTTTTACATTAAAACAAAAAATGTTAAACAAAAATTAAGGTAAAGGTTAGCTTCCTATTAAACGATATACTACGACATGGATTCACTGTAACATTCTATATCTCTATTGTTCTTCAATGAAAACATCACTTCTATATTATAATGTTAAAACACTATTTTTCTTTCATGTTTTTTTTTCATGGTAACGAAACACTGTGCCATGTGTGCATTTGGTTTCAGATGTAATAAACACAAGTATACTCTCAAATTAAGTTAAATTCTGTTCAAACGGATGATGTGCAGTGAAGTAGGTGCCAGAAAGGAAATAACCCAGCAAATTGCTAAAAAAAAGTTAAATTAAATTAAAATCTCAAATTATAAACTCAAAGTCCAAGGTTAATAATGATTTCTCAAAAAAATGAACAGACTTAAGAGGCAAAATGGAATATTAATAAAAAATCACATTTTACATTATTATCACGAGTAGGCAGCCCATACCACCAGAAGCCGAAGAATTTTTGTAATTTTTGTAAGTACCACGATCAATAATAAAACTCGTGAAAATGAATATTAAAATCATTCAGTTGGAATTTGGATGTTGATAGAGTCGGTTGATGTCGCTTTGTTATTTTTGTGATATTTTCGATACAAACATTTTATTATAGAAAAATATTTTTCTTAGAAAAATTTTTCGATAAAAATTATTCTTTAAAGAAAATTTTTCGATAAAAATATTTGTATGTGAAAATTTTGTATAAAAATGTTTTTCTATGGAAAAATTTTCTCAAAAAAAAAATTCTATAGAATAAAAATTTCGATAAAAATTGTATGTAGAAAATATTTGGTAAAAAAATGTTTATACGAAAATATTTAATAAAAAATATAAAAAATTTTGAAACCAAAAATTTTCTATAGAAAAATTTTGGTTAAAAAAATATTCTATAGAAAATTTTATATATAAATTATTTGGTAAAAAAATGTTTATACAAAAATATTTAATAAAATAATAGTAAAAATTTTGAAAATAAAAATTTTTTATAGAAAAATTTTGGGTAAAAAAATTTTCTATAGAAAAATTTTGGATAATGAAATTTTTCGATAAAAATATTTTTCAGTGAGAATTTTCGATAAAATTGTTTTTCTATCCAAAAATTAAAAAAAAGGAAATTTTATAGAATAAAAATTTCGATAGATAAAATATTCTTACAAAGAAAAATTTTCGATCAAAATATTTTTTATATAGAAAAATTTTCGATAGAAATTTTTGATAGAAAAGAAGAAAAATTTTTAATAAATACATTTTTTATAGAAAATATTTGCCAAAAAAAAAATGATACAAAAATATTTAATAAAATAATAGAAGAAATTTTGAAAACAAAAATTTTCTATAGAAAAATTTTGGATAAAAAAAATTTCTATAGAAAAATTTTGAATAATGAAATTTTTCGTTAAAAATTTTTTTCCGTGAGAATTTAGGATAAAATTGTTTTTATATCGAAAAATTTTCTCAAAAAAAAGAAAATTTTATACAATAAAAATTACGTTAGACACAATTTTTTCTAAAGAAAAATTTTTGATAAAAATATTTTTTAAAAAGAAAAATTTTTAATAGAAATTTTTGATAGAAATGAAGAAAAAAATTTTTAAGAAAAATTTTTAATAAAAAAAATTATTATTGATAATATTTGGTAAAAAAAAAAATTTATACAAAAATATTTAATTAAATAATAGCAAAAATTTTGAAAACAAAAATTTTCCATAGAAAAATTTTAGATAAAAAAATTTTTTATAGAAAAATTTTTTATAGAAAAATTTTGAATAATAAAATTTTTCAATAAAAATATTTTTTTGTGAAAATTTTCGATAAAAATGTTTTTCTATCGAAAAATTTTCTCTCAAAAAAAAACAAAAGAAAATTTTATAGAATAAAACCCAGTAAAACTTTTCATTACCAAATAATGAGTTAAACAGTTAAACTATTAAACATGAACTACTTACTCATTCGCTGTTTAAGTCATTACATTAACATGGGGATGTCATTGGAGGCAAGTACTTACCAATTGCAGAAAAGTAATGACTTGGGTAAGCAATTTGAAAGCAACAACAACAACAACAGCAACAACTTTTTTGTTGTTGTTTTATTAAAAACATATATTTTTAAACGAAATACAAAATTGTTTTTATGATCCCATGGGGGCTCGAACCCAGACCCTCCGACTGCTAGGCAGAGACTCTTCCACTGAGCTACTTCATATGTTGAAAACTTAGCAGCTAATAATTAATATATACAATTTTTATTTTTAGATCCAAAATCATGTGACAATAACTTTGTTTTTCCCTGCTTTTTTTTGCTTTGTTGTAATTTTTGTAAAAATATTTGTATACGATTTTTTGTAATTATTTTAAAATTTTTTAAAATTATTTTAAAACTTAAGCAATTAAATATTCTTTTTTGTATAAGTTTTTACATAAAATTGACTCTTACTTACTTAAATGTTACAACCTGTTAAGGTTAAAGTCCGAGCATTTTTTAGAATTCCATGGATTTCTATCTTGTGCGAATATTCTCCAATTTTATAGGCCAAGCTTTGAAAAATGTTCCTCTACTTGGTCTTTCTATCGAAGTTTCGGACATCCTTCTCTAACATTAGGTAGTGGGACATTTCAATTCTAATTTTATCCTCTTCATTGTATTTTTTTCAAGAGAGGGTTACTAGCCCGTAATCCTAACCCATTTTTATCGATCTTATGGGACAACTCTCGGAACATTTTAACTCACAATATTAATGGGTGTTAAACTAGCTCCCCTGGTGATACCATGAGGAGGTGTGTGTCCACAGTTGAGATGAAGGATGACCCAGATAAGTTGGGCTTACCAAGTTAAGACCAATTAGAATTTTTCATTAACGTGAGTTAGTTTTACAAATTTTTTTTACAGAAGATAATATTTAAGTTCTTAAAATTCAAAAATCATTTAAAAAGACTCTTTTAATAAAAAAAAAACTAAAAAAAAGTTATTGCCCTTGGTGGGATTTGAACCGGGGCCATTCAGTTTAAATTACCATCTTAATTACAAATAAGAACTTCTGTAATAACTTATTATTTATTCGGATGGTATGTTGTAGTCGTTACAAGGTAACCAGTTATCAGAGTACTTGCCATTACCAAAGTTTTGCTGGGAAATTTAGATAGATAAAATTTTTTCCTAAAGAAAAATTTTCGATAAAAATATTTTTTATATAGAAAAATTTTCGATAGAAATTTTTGATAGAAAAGAAAAAACATTTTTTTAAGAAAAATTTTTAATAAAAAAATTTGTTATAGAAAATATTTGGTAAAAAATGTTTATACAAAAATAGTTAATAAAATAATAGAAAAAATTTTAAAAACAAAAATTTTCTATAGAAAAATTTTGGATAAAAAAAATTTCTATAGGAAAATTTTTGATAAAAAAATTTCTATAGAAAAATTTTTGATCAAAAAATTTTGTATAGAAAAATTTGATAAAAAAATTTTCTATAGAAAAATCTTTGTAAAAAAATTTTCTATAGAAAAATTTTTGATAGTTAAATTTTCTATACAAAAATTTTTGATTAAAAATCATCTTTAGAAAAATTTTTCATAAAAAAATTTTCTAATGAGACATTTTTTGTAACAAAATTTTATATAAAAAAATTTTCCATAGAAATTTTTGACAAAAAATCTTTTATAGACAAATTTTTGATAAAAAATCTTCTGTAGAAAAATTTTTAATAAAAAGTCTTCTTTAAAAAAATTTTTGATATAAAATCTTCTTTAGAAAAATTTTTGATAAAAAAATTTTCTAAAGAAAATTTTCTATAGAAAAATTTTTTATAAAAAAAATTTCTATAGAAAAATTTTCTATACAAAAATTTTTGATAAAAAAATTTTTGATGAAAAATTTTTCTATAGAAGAATTTTTGATAAAAAATTTTCTACTGGAAATTTTTTGATAAATACATTTTTTTATAGAAAATTTTGATAAACAAATTTTCTATAGAAAAATTTTTGATAAAAAAATTTCTATAGAAAAATTTTTGATCAAAAAATTTTCTATAGAAAATTTTTGATAAAAAAGTTTTCTATTGAAAAAATTTTGATAAAAAAATATTTGTAGAAAAATGTTTGATAAAAAAAATTTTTAATAGAAAAATTTTTGATAAAAAGATTTTCTATACAAAAATTTTTGATAAAAAAAACTAAAGAAAAATTTTTGATAAAAAAATTTTCTAAAGAAAAATTTTTAACAAAAAAATTTTCTATAGAAAATTTTTGATAAAAAAATTTTATTTAGAAAAATTTTTAATAAACAAATTTTCTATAGAATAATTTTATATGAAAAAAAATTTAATAAAAAAAAAAATTCTATAGAAAAGTTTTTGATAAAAAATTTGTTACAAAAAATTTTCTATAAAAAAATTTGTTAAAAAAAATTTTCTATAAAAAAATTAAAAAAAAAAAATTTGATGAAAAATTTTTCTATAGAAAAAATTTTGAAAAAAAATTTCTATAGACAAATTTTTGATAAAAAATTTTCCACAGAAAAATTTTTGAAAAATAAATTTTTTTATAGAAAATTTTTGATAAACAAATTTTCTATAGAAAAATTTTTGATAAAATAATTTTCTATAGAAAAAATTTTGATAAAAAAAATTGTCTATAGAAAAATTTTTGATAAAAAAATTTTCTATTGAAAATATTTTGATAAAAACATTTTGTTAGAAAAATTTTTGATAAAAAAAATTTTTAAATAAAATTTTTGATAAAAAAATTTTCTATACAAAAATTTTTGATAAAAAATTGCCTATAGAAAAATCTATGATAAAAAAAATCTTTAGAAAAATTTTTGATAAAAAATCTTCATTAGAAAAATTTTTGATAAAAAATCTTCCTTAGAAAAATTTTTGAGAAAAAAAAAAGTTTTCTATAGAAAAATTGTTGATAAAAAAGTTTTCTTTAGAAAATTTTTTGATAAAAAAGCTTTTTATAGAAAAATTTTTGATAAAAAAGTTTTCCATAGAAAAATTTTTGATAAAAAAGTTTTCTATAGAAAAATTTTTGATAAAAAAGTTTTCTATAGAAAATTTTTGATAAAAAAGTTTTCTATAGAAAAATTTTTGATAAAAAAGTTTTCTATAGAAAAATTTTTGATAAAAAAGTTTTCTATAGAAAAATTTTTGATAAAAAAGTTTTCTATAGAAAAATTTTTGATAAAAAATTTTTCTGTAGAAACATTTTTGATAAAAAAGTTTTCTGTAAAAAAATTTTTTATAAAAAAGTTTCTGTAGAAAAATTTTTGATAAAATAAATTTTCTAAAGAAAAATTTTTGTTAGAAAAAATTTTCTAGAAAAAAATTTTTGATAAAAAAATTTTCTATTCAAAATTTTTTGATAAAACAATTTTCTATAGAAAAATTTTTGATAAAAAAAACTTTCTATGGAAACATTTTTGATAAAAAAAATGTTCTATAAAAAATTTTTGATAAAATTATTAAAAAAATGAAGTAGAAAACTTTTTCTTTTTAAAACATCAGAACTACATATTGAAAAAAAAACCTATATTTGTTAAAGGTATAAAAAACGGCAACTCTGCGGACAATTTTTTTGTTCTGTTCTTAAATCGTAAACCAGTCTTCTCTAAAACATCGCCCTCGGGCACTTATACTTCTTTCACTCTCACACATATTTCTAACACAGCTTAGTAGAAAAGCACTAAAAAAAAAACAGGTTTTGCCCTCGTAGCTAAAGTGATCATTTATGTTCGGTATTGAACATAACAGAAAGAGAGCAAAAACACATACGATTGTAAAATTTATTAGTAAGAGCAAAGACTCTATAATATAAAGATGATGCACTTCCAAACATTGATTTGCGGTATGGTCGTTTTAAAAATTCCCATAATGCTCACTTTTACTCTAATTCGGAAACAATTAATTAAGACGACTATCCAATAATAGAAAGCTTAGGCACACACACGTGATCATGAAGTATATGTTTGTTTGGCATTTTCTTTATCCGCTTTAATTTCACATTTGACAGAAAAAAAAATGTATGGAGTGCAATATCTTTATATTATACTGCCTTTCGTATGAATTTGTCGACAACTGCATTGAGCTCCTTTTCAAAAACATTCGCTGGGTTTTATTTGTTCATATGCCAAATACACATCACTGGTTTTTTTTTCTCATCTATATAATGTTAGTAGTGCTTGCCATGTTTCAGGTTAAACCTGACCTAAAAACCTTTCTCATGTTTGCTATGTATTTCAGTTTTTCCTGACTCTATAGTATTTTTTTCAAAGGTTAACCAAGGTATACAATGCTCACACAAACTCGTTAGTTTTTAAAGGTTTCGTTGTGTTAAATTAATGTTTGAAATATTAAATTGAAAACAAAATTTAACATAATTTTGTATGAACTTAATAAAAAGAAATTCGCTTTTTTTTCACAAATTTGTACATATTTAAATGTTAAATTTAAATGAATTTAAATTTTTGAAATTATTTTCTAAAGTTTGACAACCACTTAAACGAAAATGCTTGAGCGAAATTGTCTTAAGGAACTTTAATGTTTTATATTTAAACTTTGCCGAAGCAGTGAAAACATGTTCGATAATTACATAATGAGCTGGCATTACAACCATAATTAGTTGGAGAAAAACTTTACCTTTGATTCCGAGGCAAAATATGTGCGTAGCCTATAAATATGCTAAGAAACTTTTGCAATGACGTCACTAAGGCAGCAGAAGTTTAAAAGAATATTAAGTTTGATATTAAAACTATTTAAAGGAAAAAGAAATGCATTGTTTTGAATTAAGGTAAAAATGAAGTGTAGAGGAAATTATTCTATACTTAAAATCAAATCCACAGGTGGTAAATGTTATAAAAGTACTCTAAGTATAGTGAACCGTATATGAGACAGCACATAGAGAAAGGGACCTAAGGGTATAATGACTCTCCTAAACAAAACCGTTTTTACCCTTAGGTCGCTTTCTCTATGCGCACAAAATATCCTTAGGTCCCTTTCTCTATGCGCTGGCACATATGTTATATATTTTTCACATTATACTAAAGGTATGCTACTCAAATGTTTCTAAAATATCTTATATTTCGATCGAACTTTTCTCTCGACACATAAGAAATGCTAACATAATATTTAATTTTTATTTTCAGATCAAGTCTGTTCATATGATTTCACTTTGTGTTAATTTTCATTTTACTTTTGTCTTTTAGAACCAATGTTTAAAAAACCTGGGGAAAATTACGGCATTCGATATCGATCGAAATCTTAGATATTTTCAAA
Organism: Stomorhina lunata; assembly: GCA_933228675.1. Taxonomy (NCBI): domain Eukaryota; kingdom Metazoa; phylum Arthropoda; class Insecta; order Diptera; family Rhiniidae; genus Stomorhina; species Stomorhina lunata. The sequence continues at coordinate 27,411,818 of OW121741.1, read as the reverse complement.
ACATTTGTATAGCATACTTTAAGGATAATCAAAATTATTTAAAAGATGCACAGTTAGAAGTTATTTGCCAAAAGATGAACAATAGTAAAAGAGTTTTTATTGAACTATATGTTTTTAAAAACGAATCAAACTGGATACCAAATTTCAATAAACTTTTTGCGTCGAAGTAACTTTGAACATCCCTAAAGTATACTTCACAATATTCGCTTAAAGGTCCGAGTTTTCGATCGATATGGAATTCGGTAATTTGGCCCCTGGTTTGAAATTAAATAGGTATGAGTTTAGCATAAACGGTCGTTAATGAATCCATAATCATAATGAATCTTTTAGAATGGGCCCACATCACCTCGTTCGATATCGATCGAAAACACAAACTTTTAAATATAAATTCCGTAGCATACTTTAGGGATGTTAAAAATTATTTCTATTGCAAAAAGTCAAATAGCTGGCAAAGTGCAATTTTTTGCTATTGTAAACCTTCCGGTGATGCCTTTGAATTCGACCAATATGTCAACAATGGTTAATATAATGAAATCTAATCGGAGAAAGCCTCCAAAGTCCCTTCGGAATTCGCTTTGAACGGAATCAACATCTTTAAAATATATTTAAATATACAGAAAGAGTTGTTACGTTTTGTTTTTACATCACGATTTTATTCGGAACACTCCTTATAACTAGACTAAGTTGAAAATATATCAAAACAATATCGAGACTATAAAGAAGTTATGGATAGATTATGTGGATAATTTGCCGAAACTATATCGAGACTATGTCGAGACTAATCTGAGACTATATCGAGCTTCTGTCGGTATTATGTAGAGACTACAAGAGCATTATGTCGGAATATAAGGAGATTATGTAGAGACTATTTCGAGGCAAAGTATGGACTTTGTCGAGACTATGTAGAGTATATGTGACCCGGTCTATGAAAAGAGGGCTTAAACAAAATTTCGAAAAATTAGCAGTTAAAGATAAACAAAGCATTTTGAGTTATAAGCCACCTTTCCATAGCACGGGTCACATATGTCGTAGATATAAAGGCTATTGACGAGACTATATTGAAACTATGTCAAAACTATACCGGGATTATGTCCACATTATTTTAAGAGTATGTTGGGTCTATGTCCATGGGCACGCTTTCCCCCCATCCGATTGACCTAAAATTTTTAAGAGATTATTTTTAAGTACTTCGAACAAATTTGGGAGTTGGTCGCATACAATTCTAACTTGAAAAAATTACTGACACTCAAGTCCCTACCTTGGACCCACATTTTTCACCATTTTTTTTTAATGTATAAGCCGCAATTCTCACCAGAATTTGAAAAAAATTGGCATACGTTTCTTAATTGATCCCAAATATGGTAATACTTATTTTGGATGAGGCACCTTGACTCTTTGAGGTACCTGACTTGGACCCCCATTTTTCACTTAACATTGTTCTCAATGTATAAGTAGGAGTTCTCAACTGATTTGAAGACGCCTATTAGTTTATCTAACAAAGAGCTCACCAGTTTTGGTTGAAATCCGTTGACACCTTGAGATACATGCTTTGGACCCCCATATTTCCCTTTTTTGCTCAATATAGGCCGCAATTCTCAACAGAATTAAAATTAAATTCGGCACACATCTATCGGTTGAACCAAAAAAGAGCTCTACTAATTTTTATTGAAATCCGTCAACTCCTCGGGACTTACACTTTAATTCAATTTGAGTTAAAAGTTTCGCCTAAATGACTGCAACACTTTTTGTTTAAATTATGCCTAACAATTTATGTGACTTTTAACAGAAAATTTTGAACTTTGTTCTACGATCGCTAAAATTTGGTGAATGTTTTTTGCTCAATATAAAGAAGAGACTTTCACCTTTCACATGGTTATAGCGAAAGCACCAAGCAGTTTAGTTTTTGTCCAAGGAAAAACGAAAACACTGAATTTTGTAGGGCTTTTTCTCCTAAACTATATATCAGATTAAGTTTTCTTCTTGTGCAGAGTAAAACCAAGGTTCAAGATTAAAACTTTGAAACTATATACGATGCAAGAGCTACTGAGTTTGATGAAACATTTCATAATTTTTCGTTTAAGAACATAAAGCACATTTCTGAATGAATGAAAGAATGACTGGCTGGCGGGCTGCCTGTTTGTCTGTCTGTTTGTCTTCCTGTTTGTCTGTCTGTTGTCGGCACGATAAAACCTTAACGAAACGAGCTAGATCACTGAAAATTGGCATGAATATTCTTCACTTCTTGGAAAATTTCAGGCAAAATCAATTCACATTTGATCACAGCTCCCGTATAACCTCGTCTAGGATAATCGCTTATTTGCTAATAAATGACAAATTATAACAGGTATGATTATAAAATTTGGTATATAAAAGTTTTATGTAAGCACTGGGCATATAGCATATACAATTTCATCGAAATCGGTTCACACTTAGCATATACAATTTCATCGAAATCGGTTCACACTTAACCATTACTGCCATACAAAACACTTACGGAAACAGCCTAAATTCCACCATAAATAAATTTGAATGCCAAAAAATGATAAACTATAATAGCTGTGACCACTAAATTTAGCACAAGAAAGTCTTATATGAGTACCAGCCAGTGTGCCAAATTTTGTTACAATCGGTCACCATTTGACCATAGCTCCCGCATAAAAAACTTACGGAAATACTTAAATACAAATTAGTCTGTCCGTCAAATAAAATCGCTATAGCACCTTAACAAAAAGAGCCAGAGTGTGATATTGATGATGTGAGAATGTATTGGAATATGCATGAACATTCGTAAGCCGCATTGTTAATGTAATCAACGACAACAGCTCTTCATTTGCGTCTGCTGAAAATGCTAGGAACTCTCTTCTCTACTATAAAAGTCTGACGAGCTGATATCCTGGCAGAATTTAAATTGAGACGCGTATAAGAGAACAGTGGAACTATGAATATTTGTAAAACAGTTAATAACAATTTAACTTTATAAATCGACATTTAGTGTTTTAATTTTGTTTTTGGTTGTTTGCAAAAAGAATTCCTTCCACGTTTTTTAAGGAAAAACGTAACAATATTTTGCGAATTATTAAATCAATCTTGATATTTTAGCGTATTATAAACCATCTCTAACACTTCCTTACATGTTTATAATAAATTTATTTATATTAAACGTAATATTTGCTTAAATTTTGTTCTGGGTGTTGGTATGTATAAATTAATTTACACATATTAATCATATATTAAACAAATATTGAAGAAGTATTTAGTTATTTTAGGCTTTTAAACATTTTTATACAAATATTAGCTTATAATTTATTTGCTACAGATTAAATAACAAATATTTGCTAAAATAAATCTTTAATAAATTTTGTATACTTTTCTCTTTCTTTTCATATAACAAATGGCAACTTGTGTAAAATGTACCTTAATGACCGCAAACGGAAATGGTTTTAAATGTTTAATGTCTACGCAAACAAAACCAAATGAAATTGTAACAATAACTTTTATATGCGTTTATATATGTGTTTTAATATTTGTACATAAACCACAACTACAAAACAACAAAAACCCTGGGAAAATGGGGATTTATGAATGTGTGTGTGTGTGTGTGCGGTCATATTCTTTGTATACTTTTTTTTCTACTTCATTTAATGCTGTATGTGGACAATTAATACAACATAAACAATTGGTTGGAAAATAAACCCAATAAAAAAATATTAAAAAATTTATAAAAATTATGGAAAAAAATAACTATAATTATAAAAATTACATTAAATACGAAACATACAATGGCAACCTGCCACCACAAATACCATGAAAAAAAAAAAATATATAAACATGGAAAATTGAAAATGATTTCCCTGGGCGATATAACGTATATTGTTACGTTAACTGGTTAAACACAAACAAAATCTTTAACACAAAATCCTGGCTGGCACGTGCGGTCATGTTGTTTAATAACTGCAACAAATATACTAACAATAACAAAAACAACAACATCGATGAAATATGAAATGAAACATTTATCCTCTTTAAACTAAATTTATGGATATATTCGAAAAAAAAAATTCATTATTTGAAATAACAAAAACAAAACATCAATACATTTCTGTAATCGATTATGATGCTGATAATATTGATGCCGCAATACTTATTATAATATCCTTAAAAACAAAATAAATGACAAAATTTTCAAAAAATACCTATATTGGTTTTCCCTCCTGTATCCAAACCCCCTTTCACATTTTATCATCTTAACTATATCCGGCTACTTCCTGTTGCCATCGCTTTCTGTTTCTGTTATTAAATACACCTGCTGCTATTTTCCGCATTTAAACATGTTTTTATCATGATAACAAATATTATGATACTGCTGATGCTTCTGCGGCTCTTGCCTTTTATTGTTATCTTAATCATCGTCCTGTTTCTTTGTCTACCGCCTGTCGCTTGACAATGTCATCGTTATCATTTTCTACCCCCTCCGGCTACGTTATGATGTCCACTGTGTTATATTCAATTCGCTCATTCACAGTAAAAACAAAAGATGTTGAAGCTGTCGAGGGTAAATCAGTGTCACTACCATGTCCCATATCGGCGCCATTGGATGATGTTTATATGGTCCTTTGGTTTCGTGATAATGCCGGTATACCTTTATACAGGTAAGTCTCAGATTTTGTTTATTAATATTTTTCCTGCTGTTGTTGGGGAGGGTTTTTTTGTTTGTTATTATTCTTTTATTTCATATTTTTGGCTTTAATATGTTATATCATTTACAACAAAAGTGAAATTTTTGGCTTTAATACATTTAAAATAACACCATTTCTAATACGAAAGTGAATAGATCCATAATCAAATTCCAATTAAAAATAATTTTGAATAGATCCAATTAAAAACAATCCACCATCAAAAAAAATGGGGGTATATTGAGATTGTCATTCCGTTTGTAATTACCTTAATATTGGCTCAAAAATCAAAAACGATATATATTCTGAATCCTTATCAAATTCTAAGACGATTGAGCGATGTCCGTCTGTCTGTCTGTCTGTCCGTCTATCTGTCTGTCTGTTGAAATCACGATAACGCCTAAACAAAAGGAGCTAGCTCACTGAAACTTAGTAAAAACATTCTTCATCGTTAAAAAAATGTTGGTATTGAAATTGGGCAAAATCGGGTAACATTTGACCATAGCTCCCGTATAACCTCGCCTACGCTAATCGCTTATTTGCTAATAAATGACAAACTATAATAGCTATGATGATAAAATTATGGTATACTAGCTGATTTTACCCGTCGTTGCCCGGGTTGGTAGTTAAAGATTTTAACTTATTACTGTGTTAGCACTTTCTTTAACAATTAACAATTATATTAATATTTTTATTAAATTTTTAATTGAACAGTTTATTATTGTTTATGTATTATATGTATATTTAATTGTCTTTTGTGAATGGCAGTACTCATTAATGTGTGCTTTAAACGTTTTTGAAAGCAAATGGGTCCATAAATATCAAAAAACATACAGAAGAACAGATGCGAACATTTCTTTTTATTTATAGTTCAGTCAATCATCATACAACCATCAATCAATCGTTAAAAAATCATCAAACTACTGTCATACAATCGCCAGTTAATCGTGAAACAATCATTAAAAATCTTTAAACAGTCATCAGTCAATCAATCATCAAACAACTGTCAAACAATCGTCAAACAACCAACAAATAATCATGAAAAATCTTTAAACAATTGTCAGTCACGCCCATTTGAGATTTGCAAAAAAAAAACGTAGCCTGCTTTACCCACCTATAACACCTTATATACTGTAAAAATTAAAGAAAACTCGGTCGGCTCGGTTATCCATATTTGTCATTATTAATATTTTACTTATATGGGAGGTGTCACGCCCACTTAAGATTTAAAAAAAAACCGGTCATCCACATTTCTCATTTTCAATATTTGACTTATATGGGAGGAGCCACGCCCACTTGAGATTTCAGAAAAAAAACCTAAGCTATGTTAAATTTCAGAAAAATCGGTCTATTTTATCCATCGGTCACACCTTAACATACTGTCAAAATTTCAGAAAAATCGATCCTCTCGGCCCGAGAGATTTCGAAAACAAATTTAGCCTATAGTCACCACCGACCACACCATACTACACTGTCAAAATTTCAGAAAAATCGGTCCGCTAGTTTCGGAGATCCTTCCCAACAAACAACATACAAACAGACGCGGACATTTTTTTATAGATATAGATAGATAGAAGTTTTGCATAAGCCCTAGGCAGCACATAAAATTTCATCAAAATCTGTTCGCATTTAGTCATAGCTCCCATAAAAAAAACTTACGGAAACAGCCAAAATTTCACCTAAAATACACTTAAATGCCAATATCTCTAAAACTATAGCAGATATAACCGCTAAATTTAACACGAGGAGGTCTTATGTCAATGTCAACCAGTGTGCACAATCGGTTGCCATTTGACCATAGCTCCCATATAAAAAACTTACGGAAACACAAAAATACAAAAAGAAAAGGGGTTTATGTCCGTCTGTCCTTCAGATAAAAGCGCGACAGCGCCTTAATGAAAAGGGCTACAGCAACAACATTTTACAAAAGGAAGTCTTATGTGAATGCCAGCTAGTGTGCAAAATTTTGTTACAATCAGTTACTATTTGACCATAGCTCCCATATAAAAAAATTATGGAAACACAAAAATACAAAAAGAAAAGACGGTTTATGCCCGTCTTTCCGTCAAAGAAAAGCGCGATAGCTCCTTAACTACAAGAGCTAGAGAGACAAAATTTAGCAAAAGTATTTTTGATATGTTATAGAAATTGTGTGCTGAAAATGGGTAAAATTAGTTCACATTTAGTTAGAGCTCAAATATAACCCTGCCCCGGAAATCACATTAATGCTGATAAATTGAATAAAATTGTAAAATCTATATAACTACAAAATTTAGAACAGAGAAGTTTTATGCAACTTTCAGTCAGTATGTCAAATTTTATAGGAATCGGTCCAATTTTTACCATAGCTTTCATATAAAAACCGCTCCCGGTAACCACTAAAATGCCACAGACGCCAGTTAAAATCTATTAAATTATAAACTATGTCAGCTAAGGCCACTAAATTTTGCACAAATAAACTTTATATTAATACCAGAAAGTATATTAAATTTTGTAACAATCGGTCAACATTTGGCTATAGTTCTTATATAAATAACATCCCCTTTTGATATCTACAATCAAAAAGATTTGGAGGTACATATTAAGATTGTATCTTCGAAATTAGATAGCTATCAATCAATCTTAGGTCCAAACTTTATACACGCTAGATGCATTAGGAACTCCTAACAAAATATATGAACCTGCCGTGTTGCTATCAATATGTTTATGGCACAACGAAACAGCTTCTTAATATAAAACTATATTCGGTTATGGAACATCATTTTGTCCAAGGTAGGTACTTGGGAAACCACTTAGATACTTTTAAATGTTGAACTATAGTAACTATAAAACTGCAACCGAATTTAGTCCAAACATATTACCAACAATACCACACTTGGTCAATATTTTGAATTAGCTGCACTCTAGTACAACTTGATGGTGGGTATACAAGATTCGGCACAGGCGAATATAATACTTTTACTTGTTTACTTTATTAAAGAAAAGTGATACTCAGAAAATACTGCCTATGCAATTGCATGCCTATTCGACTTGGGTTAACTTCGTCGGGAAATATAGTTAATATACATATGAATGGCAGTGAAAAGAAGATTTAACATTTTATGTTATTTAACCCTTTAATTGCTCGTCATGCCTATTTTTAGAAGTAGCGCATTTTTTTGGCTAACCATGTATTTTGTAATACTTATACCCTTCACCACCATAGGTGGAAAGGGTATTATAAGTTTGTGCTGATGTATGTAACGCATGGAAATATTTGTCTTAGACCCACCTTTTAGTATACCAATAGGCGTAGAATCACTTTCTGAGTCGATTTAACGATGTCCGTCCGTCCGGCCGTCCGTCTGACTGGCTGGCTGGACCCCCATGTAAACCTTGTAATCAAACTACAGGTCGCAATTCTACAGATAATTTGATGAAATTTGACAAAGATCATTTCTTTTATAATGGGACAATGACTATTGAAGTTCGTTAAAATCGGTTCATTATTTATGGTACCTCCCATAGGTCCCACTTCCCGGAATTGATATATTTTCCACAAATATCAATATTTTTTCCTAAAATTTAAAAAAAATACTGCTTATGTAAACTAAACCCTGTTCCAAATTTCGTTGAAATCGGTTCACATTTGACGATAGCTCCCATACAAACTCGTCTTTAAAAACGCACAAAATAAGGCAAAAATCACTAAAACTATCGTAAGTCTTGAGATAATAAGAATTTGAAGTTTATTTTTTGCATACATAATTTTTGTAAAAACTGTAATCAGTTTGCCAAATTTCGGGATAATCGGTCCACATTTAACCCTAGCTCTCATATAAGTCCTAATTTCGGAAACAGCTTAAATATATAAGTTTTGAGAAAATGTTTATATGATAGCAAAATTTAGCAAATATTTGTCTTTATACAGGAAAAATAACACCTTTGACCTTAATGAAGGGTATCGTATAGTCGGGCTTGACCGACTATAGCACTTTCTTACTTGTTAAAATTGTGTTTGAGAAAATCCTACGTGATGCTGCAGTTGATACATCTGGAAGGATTTTTAACAGAAAACACATACCACTCTCGTTTGATGATGACATTGACATCATGGAAAGCATATTGCGCGAGGTGACTACTGCCGTTTCAAGAATCAGGGAGGAATCTAATAAAAAGGGTAAAGCAAAAATTCTAGTTCCTACAAGCAGACAGTCCACAAGAATTGGACCACATGAGATCGTTGAGAACATGCCAACAGATGCTATTTTGGCCTTAGCAGGCAGCTAAGAAATAATGCTCTCTATCTACCGTGATATTATATGGTGCTGAATCATGTGAACTTGTACTGGAAGATAAAGCTATTCTTGGAGTTTTTGAGAGAAAGATTCTACTAAAAATCCTTGGCTGTATGAGTTATACCCAGATATCGACATAGTTAAAGGCATCAAACAGCAACAGCTTTGTTGGCTGGGCATGTGTACAAATGCAAGAAAATACTCTAGCAAGAATATTATTCGAAAATGATCCCTAAGAAACTAGTAAAAGAGGTCGTCCGAAACTTCAATAGAAAGACCAAGTAGTGGAAAATTTTTCAATACTTATCCTAAGAAATTGGAGAATATGCGCACAAGATCGAAGCGCGTGATATTCTAAAATAAGCTCGCCTTAATATATGGGATATTTAAATAAGCAAGGATATAACGGAGATCTGAAAGCTGTATAGTCAAGAACTTATTAGTTCCTTAAAGACAAGGTTTGTTGCCTCTATTGCAAATTGTTAGGTTAGTACTTGAAGTGTAAATTTTCAACAATTGTCCCACTCCATTTATCATTATCAAATCTGCTCACTATCAAATTTCTTACAGCAGTACCATCAGAGCATTTGAGGGCATCTCGGTTTTATGTACGCACAGAAATACACGAAGTTTTATTAAGGAGAAACATCTACCAACTTCTCTATAATGTATGTAAATATTTTGCACTTCCATTCATTGATTTACCGTATGGTACCTTCAAAAAGTCCCAACAAAAATAGAGTACACCGCTTTTACTCCAATTCGGAAACAATTAATGGAGATGATTATTCGATGAGATAAAGCTTAAGCACAAACACATGCTCATGAAATGCGTTTATATATTTTTCATTGTTCTTTATCCATTTTAGTTTCACTTTTGACAGAAACAAATGATTGGAGTGCAATATCTTTATATTATACGAGTACTGTCTTTGCTTTTACATTTGTTTAAAATTGTACCCCATTGGTATAGGATATAATATGATGAGCCTTGACCACACTTGTTTAATTTAAAAAACATCTTAAATTTATTACCAATGGAAACGCTTTTAATTTATAATACAATCCTGTCGCATCTTTCACCTTCAGCATTTATTCACCACCACTTTTGAATGCCCAAAATTTTGCAGTCATTGACCAACAAACACGTTTTGACTAGAAATAATCGTATTCCCAAAGATAAATTTGCTTATTAAATCAGCAAACCAAAATCATTAGCTTCGCTTTAAATAATATTTTAGTTTTGAATAGAGAGAGAGCCTGAAGTGTAATTCAGCCACAACGTGATTGTGCGTATCAATGACATGTCAATGGCAGTTTAAGGATTTTGCATAAATTATTATAGGGATAGATAAAATTTAAGCACTTGCTTGGGGTTGAGTTAAAGGTTGAATTAAAAGAGAAATAACAAATGTTAAAAATTTTATAAACAGGGGATAGATATGATGGGAAAATCCTGTAACGTGATAACTGAAAAGAATTAAAAAAAAATGTAATCAAAATGATTTATGAGTTTTAAATATTCAAATTAAATTTTTAGAAAAATATTCATGGAATTGTTTGTAATATTAGAGTGTTCCCAAAAAAGTGAAGTTATTTTTCCTTCTATATAAATTTTTTATTATAAAAATTTTTCTATAGAAAATTTTTTGTTATAAAAATTTTCATATAGACAATTTTTTGTTTTAAAAATTTTATATAGAATATTTTTGGTTATAACAATTTTTCTATAGAAAATTTTTCGTTCAAAAAATTTTCCATAGAAAATTTTTCGTTAAAAAAATTTTTGTATACAATTTTTGAATATTTTTCTTTAAAAAAAATTTTCTATAGAGAACTTTTCGTTAAAAAAATTTTTTCTATAGAAAATTTTTCTTTAAAAAAATTTTCTATAGAAAATTTTTCGTTAAAAAAGTTCTTCTATAGAAATTATTTCGTTAAAAAAATTTTTCTAAAGAAAATTTTTCGTTAAAAAAATTTTTCTAAAGAAAATTTTTCGTTAAAAAAATTTTTCTAAAGAAAATTTTTCGTTAAAAAAATTTTTCTAAAGAAAATTTTTCGTTAAAAAAAATTTTCTATAGAAAATTTTTCGTTAAAAAAAATTTTCTATAAAAAATTTTTCGTTAAAAAAAAAATTTCTATAGAAAATTTTTCGTTAAAAAAATTTTCTTTAAAAAATTTTTCGTTAAAAAAATTTACTATAGAAAATTTTTCGTTAAAAATATTTTCTATAGAAAATTTTTCGTTAAAAATATTTTCTATAGAAAATTTTTCGTTAAAAATATTTTCTATAGAAAATTTTTCGTTAAAAAAAATTTTCTATAGAAAATTTTTGGTTAAAAAAAATTTTCTATAGAAAATTTTTGGTTAAAAATTTTTCTTTAGAAAATTTTTGGTTAAAAAATTTTCTTTAGAAAATTTTTGGTTAAAAATTTTTCTTTAGAAAATTTTTGGTTAAAAATTTTTCATTAGAAAATTTTTCGTTAAAAAAAATTTTTCATTAAAAAAATTTTTCTATTGAAAATTTTTTTAACGAAAAATTTTCTATAGAAAATTTTTCTTTAAAAAAATTTTTGTAATGAAAATTTTTCGTTAAAAAAATTTTTCTATAGAAAATTTTTGTTAAAAAAATTTTTCTATAGAAAATTTTTCTTTAAAAAAATTTTCGTTAAAGAAATTTTCGTTAAAAAAATTTTTTCTATAGAAAATTTTTCTTTAAAAAAATTTTCTATAGAAAATTTTTCGTTAAAAAAGTTCTTCTATAGAAATTATTTCGTTAAAAAAATTTTTCTAAAGAAAATTTTTCGTTAAAAAAATTTTTCTAAAGAAAATTTTTCGTTAAAAAAATTTTTCTAAAGAAAATTTTTCGTTAAAAAAATTTTTCTAAAGAAAATTTTTCGTTAAAAAAAATTTTCTATAGAAAATTTTTCGTTAAAAAAAAATTTCTATAGAAAATTTTTCGTTAAAAAAATTTTTCTATAGAAAATTTTTCTTCAAAAAAATTTTTCTATAGAAAATCTTTCGTTAAAAAAAAATTTCTATAGAAAATTTTTCGTTAAAAAATTTTCTTTTAAAAATTTTTCGTTAAAAAAATTTACTATAGAAAATTTTTCGTTAAAAATATTTTCTATAGAAAATTTTTCGTTAAAAATATTTTCTATAGAAAATTTTTCGCTAAAAATATTTTCTATAGAAAATTTTTCGTTAAAAATATTTTCTATAGAAAATTTTTCGTTAAAAATATTTTCTATAGAAAATTTTTCGTTAAAAATATTTTCTATAGAAAATTTTTCGTTAAAAAAAATTTTCTATAGAAAATTTTTCGTTAAAAAAAATTTTCTATAGAAAATTTTTCGTTAAAAAAAATTTTCTATAGAAAATTTTTGGTTAAAAAAAATTTTCTATAGAAAATTTTTCGTTAAAAAAAATTTTCTTTAGAAAATTTTTGGTTAAAAATTTTTCTTTAGAAAATTTTTGGTTAAAAATTTTTCATTAGAAAATTTTTCGTTAAAAAAAATTTTTCTATAGAAAATTTTTCATTAAAAAAATTTTTCTATAGAAAATTTTTTTTAACGAAAAATTTTCTATAGAAAATTTTTCTTTAAAAAAATTTTTGTAATGAAAATTTTTCGTTAAAAAAATTTTTCTATAGAAAATTTTTGTTAAAAAAATTTTTCTATAGAAAATTTTTCTTTAAAAAAAATTTTTGTAATGAAAATTTTTGGTTAAAAAAAAATTTGTCTATAGAAAATTTTTCGTTAAAAGAATTTTTCTATAGAAAATTTTTCGTTAAAAAATTTTTTGTTAAAAAAATTTTTCTATAGAAAATTTTTCGTTAAAAAAATATTTCTGTAGAAAATTTTTCGTTAAAAAAATTTTTCTATAGAAAATGTTTCGTTAAAAAAATTTTTCTATAGAAAATTTTTCATTAAAAAAATTTTTTTATAGAAAATTTTTCGTTAAAAAAATTTTCTATAGAAAATTTCGATAGAAAACTTTTTATTATAAAATTTTTTTTAAAGAAAACGTTTTGTTATAAAAATTTTTCTTTAAAAACTTTTTGCTATAAAAGTTTTTTAAAAAAATAACAAAAAATTTTTTCTATAGAAAATTTATTATTATAAAAAATTTTTCGATAGAAAATTTTCGTTATACAAAATTTTTTTATAGAAAATTTTTTGTTATAAAAATTTTTCTATACAAAATTTTTTGTTATAAACATTTTTCTGTATAAAATTTTTTTGTTATAAAAATTTTGCTATACAAAATTTTTTGTTAAAAAAATTTTCTATATAAAATTTTTAGTTATAAATAGTTTTCTATTATTAAAAAAAAAATTTCAATTAAAAATTTTTTATAATTAAAACTTTTCTATAGAAAATTTTTTGTAATTAAAATTTTTCTATAGAAAATTGTTTGTTTAAAAATTTTTCTATAGAAAATTTTTGGTTATAAAAATGTTTCTGCGAAAATTTTTGGTTACAAAATTTTTCGTCATAAAAATATTTCTAAAAAAATTTTTTTCTTATAAAATATTTTCTATAGAAAATGCTTCCTTATAAAATTTTTCTAATACAAAATTTTTCTCTAAAGAAAATTTTTTTGGTAGAAAAATTTGTCTATGGAAAATTTTTTGTTATTTAAATTTTTCCTAAGAAAATTTTTCATTATAAAAATTTTTCTTAAAAAAAATTTTTTGTTATAAAAATTATTCTATGGAAAATTTTTTGCTATAATATTTTTTTATAGAAAGTTTTGTGTTATAAAATTTTTTCTATAAAAAACTTTTTGCTAAAAAAATTTTTCTATACAAAATTTATTGTTATGAAAATGTTTCTATAGAAAATTTTTTGTTATATATTTTTTTCTATAGAAAACTTTTGGTTATAAAAATGTTTCTGAGGAAAATTTTTCGTTATAAAAATTGTTTCTATTTTTTGTTATAAAATTTTTTCCATAGAAAATATTTCGTTAAAAAATTTTTACTATACAATTTTCTATAGAAAAATTTTTATAACAAAAATTTTCTGTAGAAAAATTTTTATAACAAAAAAATTTCTATAGTAAAATTTTTATAATAGAAAATTTATTGTTATGGAAATGTTTCTACAGAAAATTTTTTGTTATAAAAAATTTTCATAATAAGATTTTATGTTTAGATTATTGGGATCAAATGGGGAAAACTGAATGGTATGTCGATATGATTTCTAAAAGATAAATTTCCATTACAGGCAAGGGACAGCCTAATATACAGAGATATTTAAATTTCTTTTGTTAAAGCTTCTTTTTCGTATATATCGATTTAACAAATTGTGCACAGCAAAAATCATTCAATCAATTTTAATTGCTCACTCATTCTTGGAAAAACATGACTGAATGTCTTTAATTACAATTTGAGTACTTCTTGTCTCTGTGGCCTGCAAACGGAAATAATAAATTGAAAGCACAAAAACATAATCTTATAATCTCTTAACGCCCTCTTTATTTAAACTAATGAAAAACATACAAAGACACAAGTGAGGAGAGGAGAAGAAAGGAATGCTCTTACATATACAGACACAACAGGAAAAACATGAAAATAAATGCTACTAAAAAGGAAAAAGGAAGAGTAACTTAGTTTAATTGCATACAAACAAACTGTGAAATATAAAGGAAAAAACCTCATAAAACCTTATAAAAATGTTAATGTAATTGTATAAAGAAGGGGCGGCCCACCCCTTAAGACAACAAAAGAAAAATAAATAAAACTATTGTACAAACACGAAAATTATACATAATTCAAACGACCACAGACTTAACTATTAATTAACTAAAAATCATGTATTATTTTTATTGTTTTATGTTCTTATTATATTGTTGCCGTGTTTGTTTATGACCATAAATCAAACGTAAAAATATTTTATACATTTCTCGGGAGTTTGAGGTATAAAATGTCCTAAGGAAAAAAATTATATACAAGAATTTAGAAAATAATCATAAAATACTAATATTATATGAACACAGCCTATAAAAATCTCATAGACATAAAATAGAAATATGTACCTACTATAAATTCATTTACAGGATAACAGAACTCAAAAACATGTAACACATATAAATTCTAATAAATAACTAATACAAATAAATACCCACACATGTATGACATTTTAACACTTTGAAAGTAATTTGTGTGAAAAGTACCGAAGTGGGGGAAATTAAAGAAATAACTACATTGTACTATAAAAACTGTATGCATTAGAATATTTTGACACGCATGAGTTCATAAAAAACATTTAGCTAAATGTTAGAAATCACAGAAAAATTGTGTAATTTTTAAAGATTTCAAAAAACAATAAAAAAGTGTTTTTTAATAAAAGTTATATTTTGCTTAAAAGATCAACTTTTTTGTTAAATACAGTACTTTTTATTAAAATGGTACATCTTTTGTAAAAAAAGGTCCCTTCTCAAGTAGAAAGTTTTGGTATACCCACCATCAAAAAGAATGGGGGTATATTGAGATTGTCATTCCGTTTGTAATTTTCTTAATATTGGCTCAAAAATCAAAAACGATATATGTGGATCCGCGGAACAAAAGGTTTGGGAAATTAAATTTTTTGTTATTTCGCACTTTAAAAAATCAATGAACCGCGAAATATATTTAAGTTAGCTACTTACCAGTAGGTGAATCTTTGCGCTCTAAATCACCACATTAAGTTCTAAAAGTCTCTTTAAATAAGCACTTTTATTTTGGAAAAAGAACCTTTTGTTAAAAAAAGTGAAAAAGTACCTTTTGGTACAAAAAAAAAAAAGATTAAAAATATGAAAAAACAAGTAAGAAAGCGCTATAGTCGGTCAAGCCGACCATACGATACCCTTCACCACTAAGGTCAAAGGTGTTATTTTTCCTGTATAAAGACAAATATTTGCTAAATTTTGCCATCATACAAACATTTTCTCAAAACGTATATATTCAACCTGTTTCCGTCATTTGGACTTATATGAGAGCTAGGGTCAAATGTGAACCGATTATCTCGAAATTTGGCAAATTGATTACAGTAGTTACAAAAATTATGTATGCAAAAAATAAACTCAAAATTTTCATTATCTTTAGATTTACGAGCGTTTTAGTGATTTTTTGTCTCATTTAGTGCGTTTTTGAAGAAGAGTTTGTATGGGAGCTATGGTCAAATGTGGACCGATTTCAACGAAATTTGGAACAGGGATTTAAGTTTACATAAGCAGTATCTGTTTTAAATTTCATGAAAAAATATTGAAATTCGTGGCCAATACAGCAATTCCGGGAAGTGGGACCTATGGGAGGTACCATAAATAATGGACCGATTTTGACCAATTTCAATAGCCATGGTCCCATTATCAAAAAAATTATCTGTGCCAAATTTCATCAAATTATCTTTAGAATTGCGACCTGTAGTTTGATTACAAGGTTTACATGGGGGTCCAGCCAGCCAGCCGTCCAGCCAGCCAGACGGACGGACGGACGGACATCGCTAAATCGACTCAGAAAGTGATTCTAAGCCTATTGGTATACTAAAAGATGGGTCTAAGACAAATATTTCTATGCGTTACAAACATCAGCACAAACTTATAATACCCTTTCCACCTATGGTGGTGAAGGGTATAATAATTTTTGTTATGCAACGAAATTAAACCATAGCTACCCCCAGAAGTAATCTACGTAACATAAAAACATGTAGTATTTTATATTTTTGCATTTCGAACAAAATTTGGTAATAAATTCTTAATATTCTGTCATTTTTCAATGGAAAATTAAAAAACTCTTTATTATGACATTTGACCCCGGTGCGCAATTGAACCTTTACTCCCCCTAGAAATGTTCTAATAATATTAAAATAACAATGCCTTTTACATTATAAATAGTCTGAGGAAAAATATTCACTATTACTTATATTAATGTTGAACATTTGTACAGTTTTCGCGGAACTTTTCGATTTGAAATCACAGGTACGGCAAAACGATTAATGATATGGACCTCATTTTTTTGGTTTTTATTCTACCATTTGTTTGTTTTGTGATACTGAGAAGCAAATGTATTGTTTGTAATATTTTTTTAAACAAAATTTTCAAAAAAATTAAAAACTGATTTAAATAAATTTTTTAGCTGCATATCCTTAGGCGAGTCGTCAAGGACACGCATTTTCAGGGAAAAATTGCAATATCTTTGAAACTACTTCTTGGATTTTTAATATTGATGACTTAAAATAAAGCTTTCTCTTTTATACTCCAGTAAAAAATTTAATTTGGGCAAAACCGAAAATACTCCCTTTTTTTCCTATTCCAAAAAGTTTACCACTTTGCGGGCATGTTTCTGTATTACTTAGAACATTTCTAGTAATACAGAAACATTCCTTATTTCATGCGCACTTTCATAAAATAAGGTGCACCCTAAACTACACGAATAAGGGAAAAAATATGTAACTTACTTACTATGGAAAAAGAACCGTTTGTTAAAAAAAAGTAGAAAAGATCATTTTGTTTAGTAAAACATTTTTAATGTCCATTTAATTACTAAATAAAAAAAATATTATGGTTTCTCAATTGTATTTGAAAGATTTCAACCTAAATACTACAAAAATAACAAATGTGAAAAGTATGCAAAAAGAACCTTTTGTTCCGCGGCTCCACATAAATTCTGAATTCTTATGAAATTCTAAGACGATTGAGCGATGTACGTCTGCCTGTCTGTTGAAATTACGATAACGCCTAAACGAAAGGAGCTAGCTCAATGAAACGTAGTAAAAAAATTCTTCATCTATCAGAAAAATTTGGTATTGAAATTGGGCAAAATCAGTTAACATTTGACCATAGCTCCCGTATAACCTCGCCTACACTAATCGCTTATTTGCTAATAAATAACGAACTATAATAGCTATGATGATAAAATTAAGTATATAGAAGTTTTGCATAAGCCATAGGCAGCATATAAAATTTCATCGAAATCGACTGATATTTAGTCATAGCTCCCATACAAAAAACTTACGGAAACAGCCAAAATTTCACCTAAAATACACTTAAATGCCAATAAATCTAAACATATAATAGATATAACCCCTGAATTAAGTACGAGGAGGTCTTATGTCAATGCCAACTAGTGTGCCAAATTTTGTCATAATCGGTCACCATTTGACCATACCTCCCATATAAAAAACTTACGGAAACACAAAAATACAAAAAGAGCGATAGTGCCTTAACGAAAAAGGCCACAGCAACAAAATTTTACAAACAGAAGTCTTATCTAAATGCCAGCTAGTGTGCAAAATTTTGTTACAATCGGTTATTATTTGACCATAGCTCCCATATTAAAACTTACGGAAATACAAAAATACAAAAGAAAATATGGTTTATGTCCGTCTTTCCGTCAGAGAAAAGTGCGATAGCTCCTTAGCTACAAGAGCTAGAGAGCCAAAATTTAGCAAAAGTACTTTTGATATGTTATAGAAATTGTGTGCTGAAAATGGTAAAATCGGTTCACATTTAGTTAGAGCTCATATATATCCCTGCACCGGGAATCACATTTATGCTGATAAATTGAATTAAATTGTAAAATCTATGACTACTAAATTTAGAACTTTTAGTCAGTATTGCAAATTTAATTGGAATCTGTCCAATTTTGACCATAGCTTTCATATAAAAACCGCTCCCGGTAACTACTAAAATGCTACAAACGCCAGTTAAAAGCTATAAAATTATAAACTATGTCAGCTATAGCAACTAAATTTTGCCCAAATAAACTTTATACTAATACCAGCCAGTATATTAAATTTTGTAACAAACGGTCAACATTTGGCTATAGTTCTTATATATATAACATCCCCTTTTTATATCTACAATCAAAAAGATTTGGAGGTACATATTCAGATTGCATCTACGAAATTAGATAGCTATCAATCAATGTTAGGTCCAGACTTTATACACGCTAGATGCATTAGGAACTCCTAACAAAATATATGAACCTGCCCTGTTGCTATCAACATGTTTATGGCACAACGAAAAAGCTTATTAATGTAAAACTATATTCGGTTATGGAACAGCATTTTGTCCAAGGTAAATACTTGGGAAACCACTTAGATACTTTTAAATGTTGAACTATAATAACTATACCACTGCAACCGAATTTAGTCCAAATATATTACCAACAATACCACATTTGGTCAATATTTTGAATTAGCTGCACTCTCGTACAACTTGACGGTAGGTATACAAGATTCGGCACAGCCGAATATAACACTCTTACTTGTTTTCTTTATGTTTTTGTATTTTTTTTTATTTTTATTATTTCTATTTTATTCATAAACAATTATTAAATTTATTACAGACTTATTATAGAAATTTTTTTTCGTTTATAAATTAAATTAATAATAATAAATTAACAACAACAATTATATATATATATATAATTCCCCGACAACATTCCAATTGGAACAAGGGGTACTTCTCTCAGACAATGAGCTGCATCCGGTTCAATTTTTAGACTCATTGAAAGGGACCTACGTTTTAACGCCGGCTCCAAACGGCAAATGCATTAGTTAGAGAAGTTTTACATAGCCTAATACTCAATAACCAGTGGCTAGCTGAGTTATGAGGTGAACTGCCGGTTTTTTGAATATTTATTTTTTTCAAGTGAGTCTGGCTAGGGATCGAACTTGGGCCTCTGGTATGCTAGGCGGATGACTAACCTGCTATACCACGGAGGTTCACAACAACAACAATTATTTTAGCATATTTTATAATCTAAGAAATGTTGCAATTCCATACATTGATTTGCCATATGGTCCATTTCAAAAGTCACATAAAAAAGGCTGTATACCGCTTTTACTCCTATTCAGTAACAACTAATGAAGACGATTATCCAATGAGCGAAAGCTAAGGCACACACTCGTGCTCATGTTCTTTATCGACTATAATTTCACATTTAACAGGTCACAATTTTAGTGGATGCTTTTGTAAAATTTTCTTGTGATTAATTTTAATTTGGGTCATCTATTTAAGTCCCTTATTTGATCAAAAAACGCCACTTAAATTATAACATGCCATTATTTTGCCATGAAAAACTCTTGACCTTTCACCCCACTGGGAAAAGTGTTAAGCTTACCTATCTAAAAAAACAAGAATGAATACCAATATTTATTCTTCATAGACTGAGCAATTATAACACAGTACGACAAAATCAAAATTTTTTGAGTACACATGAGTAATGTTAACAGAATATGAAAATAGGCTTAAAATAAAGAAATACATGTCTCGGCGTTTTGAGACAAAACATGAATGAATCATTAAGCCGCAATTTAGAAACTGTTTCAGAATGGAGTCGTGCGAATAGAGTTGATTTAAACGCACGGCAAATCATGTTACTCCATCTGTATTAATAGGCGGTGTAAATATTGAGGAATCAGATGCTCTTTATGTTCTGGGCATGAGAATTCAATTTGATGTCCGTTGGACAAATCACATTTTTCAAGTGTCGAAAGAAGCATTCAAGTGCCTCGGTTTTCTAAAACAGTGTAAGAGATACTTCACTTCACCTGATCTCCGTTCTATTTACATCACCTATATCCGACCGAAGATGGAATACAACTCTCATGTATGGGCCGGTGCTTCAAAGTCTATTTTGGAGCTTCTCGACCGAGTACAGGAGGGAGCGAAAGTGCTCGTTAGTGACTGTAGGGTATCCAACTCTATTGATTCACTGGAGCACCGTTGCAATGTGGGTTGCGTCACACGTAGTTCTATCATTACTACTTTGGAATGCGCTCTAACTCGTTTCCGATACTCGAACGTTCCTACGCAATACACGTTTTTCTGTTAAAGCTCATCCCTTTGTAGTAGATTGGCCGATAGACAGAACAACACACTATAGAGAAAATTCGTTCTTTAGCCGCAAAGTTTGTACGTGGAATTTGCTTCCCGCAGAAGTTTTCCCAGTCAGTTGCAATATAGGAAAGTTCAAATCAAATGTCACAAACACTACTCCACCTATCCCCCCTCCCATAACCTATTTTCCTAGTTCCAACAAAATGCATTGCATAAGTTGGGGTCAATATAAAAAAAAAAAAACTAGAAAACCTGTTAAAATAACGAATCCTTGGAGATTAGAAAAATAAATATTTTACTGGTATTCAATAGAACGTATTTAAGACCAATAAATAAGAAAGCGCTATAGTCAGTCAAGCCCGACCATACGATGCCCTTCACCACTAAAGTCAAAGATGTTATTTTTCCTGTATAAAGACAAATATTTGCTAAATTTTGCCATCATACAAACATTTTCTCAAGATGCTTCCGACATTTGGACTTATATGAGAGCTAGGGTCAAATGTGGACCGAAATTTGGCAAATTGAATACAGCTGTTACAAAAATTATGTATGCAAAAAATAAACTCAAAATTTTCATTATCTTTAGATTTACGAGCGTTTTAGTGATTTTTTGTCTCATTTAGTGCGTTTTTACAGAAGAGTTTTTATGGGAGCTATGGTCAAATGTGGACCGATTTCAACGAAATTTGGTACAGTGATTTTAGTTTATATAAGCAGTATTTGTTTTAAATTTCATGAAAAAAATTGATATTTGTGGCCAATATGTCATTTCCGGGAAGTGGGACCTACGGGAATTACCATAAATAATGGACCGATTTTGACCAATTTCAATAGCCATGATCCCAAAAAAATGATCTGTGCCAAATTTCATCAAATTATCTTTAGAATTGCGACCTGTAGTTTGATTACAAGGTTTACATGGGGGTCCAGCCAGCCAGACGGACGGACAAAACGATTCTAAATCTATTGGTATACTAAAAGGTGGGTCTAAGATAAATATTTCTATGCGTTACATACATCAGCACAAACTTATAATACCCTTTCCACCTATGGTGGTGAAGGGTATAAAAATCGGTTCACTCATTCTATTTTTATAGAATTTTTATAATAGTATTACGTTACAAGTGAACCTTCACGGTAATTCGAATCTTTAAAATCGATTTTCTTAAAATTCTGACATGCTACAGCAAAACGTCGAGATACGTATTTCTTTACTTTAAGGCTATTTTCATATTCCGTTTACATTTCTCATGTGTACCAACAACTGTTGTACTGTGTAATTAGCCTCACAGAATGAATAATCTTTCAAATGGGGGATAAGTGGCGCATTGTTGTAGAAATTGTATTTTATTTTCCGTATAGGAAATTAGCCTAAATTTTGAATTTTATTTTACCACCCAGTAAAACTTTTCATTACCAAATAATGAGTTAAACAGTTAAACTATAGAACAAGAACTACTTACTCATTCGCTGTTTAAGTCATTACATTAACATGGGGATGTCATTGGAGGCAAGTACTTACCAATTGCAGAAAAGTAATGACTTGGGTAAGCAATTTGAAAGCAACAACAACAACAGCAACAACTTTTTTGTTGTTGTTTTATTAAAAACATATATTTTTAAACGAAATACAAAATTTTTTTTATGATCCCATGGGGGCTCGAACCCAGACCCTCCGACTGCTAGGCAGAGACTCTTCCACTGAGCTACTTCATATGTTGAAAACTTAGCAGCTTATAATTAATATAAACAATTTTTATTTTTAGATCCAAAATCATGTGAAAATAACTATGTTTTTCCCTGCTTTTTTTTGCTTTGTTGTAATTTTTCGAAAAATATTTTTATACGATTTTTTGTAATTATTTTAAAACTTTTTTAAAATTATTTCAAAACTTAAACAATTTAAATCTTCTTTTTTGTATAAGTTTTTACATAAGATTGACTCTTACTTACTTAAATGTTACAACCTGTTAAGGTCAAAGTCCGAGCATATTTTAGAATTCCATGGATTTCGATCTTGTGCGAATATTCTCCAATTTTATAGGCCAAGCTTTGAAAAATGTTCCTCTACTTGGTCTTTCTATCGAAGTTTCGGACATCCTCCTCTAATATTAGGTAGTGGGACATTTCAATTCTAATTTTATCCTCTTCATTGTATTTTTTTTCAAGAGATGGTTACTAGCCCGTAATCCTTACCCATTTTTATCGATCTTATGGGACAACTCTCGGAACATGTTAACTCACAATATTAATGGATGTTAAACTAGCTCCCCGGGTGATACCATGAGGAGGTGTGTGTCCACAGTTGAGATGAAGGATGACCCAGATAAGTTGGGCTTACCAAGTTAAGACCAATTAGAATCGTGTTTGGTATTCAACATCCCCTACATAATCAAAATTGACTCATATTGGTATTTTTTCATTAACGTAAGTTAGTTTTACAAATTTTTTTTACAGAAGATAATATTTAAGTTCTTAAAATTCAAAAATCATTTAAAAAGACTCTTTTAATAAAAAAAAACTAAAAAAAATTGTTGCCCTTGGTGGGATTTGAACCGGGGCCATTCAGTTTAAATTACCATCTTAATTACAAATAAGTACTTCTGTAATAACTTATTATTTATTCGGATAGTATGTTGTAGTCGTTACAAGGTAACCAGTTATCAGAGTACTTGCCATTACCAAAGTTTTGCTGGGTAATTTATCCCCTTTTTTTACTATGCAAAAAAAAAACACGACTTCACTTTTAACAAATCGATGTCATAAAGCTATTAAACAAATTACCTTTAACAACAATTTTTTGTCATTATTTTTCATACCTTACCTCGTTATACTGATTATGCCTCAGACATGGCTGTCCTATCATCGTGATAATGAATGAATGAATGAATGACATTTTGCCACTATGATTTTAGTACAAACAAGAAAAATGAATTAAACAGAAGAGTTAAACACGATATCAACCAGCAGTTCCATTGTTAACTACAACAGACTTAAAGGTTTATAGGCACGTACTAATTACCGGGTCCTTGGACAACGAAATATTTATTATAATTTCAAGCGACGACTGCTACTGGTCGTTTAAAAAAATGTAAATTTTCTGTTTTTTTTTGTTTTCATTACGCCTAAGTTAAACGCATTCGTTGGGTTGTTGTATTCGTGTAGTTGCGGAGCGCAATTAAGTAGACCAATTAACATTGTAAATTATGGGTCGTGATTAAGGTAAGTTTATTTTGAATTACGATCAAGATCGTGAATTTACAATTGTACGTGTATTGTAACGCGATTTGTGATGAAACGGGTTAAGAGCTATTGTGATAAGCAGCCAGAAATATGAGGTGATTTATGGGTAATAAAAATCACAGCGGGATAAGATAGATAGTCCCATTTGAAAGGAAAGGAGGTATAGTTCTTTTGTTTAAAGGAAAATTCAAAAACCTTAAAGGAATTAATAGGATATTGTAGAAGTCAAGGAAATGAATAAATTTAATTTTATTTAAATATTTACGAAAACGTTAAGCAATATTTATGAAAGTTGTTGTTAATGTTTTGAGATTGGACAGCACCAGTGCTGTCATATGGCTTCCAGGTACGTTAAGTAACTAGAACCTATGAACTCAAGTCAATTTTTAGTAATAAAACATAAAGTATTGTTTCATAAAGTATAAACTCAAAAAAAATAACTCGAGCTTGAAGAATTGTAGTGGTCCTTTTTTCTAAAAAACTGGACTTGTCTCGTTCGAGCCATTGAATCATAGAAGAACGGTCAATTCTTAATGATACACATTATTTATTTGCCAGAAGTTTTTGAAAAAATAAAAAAAAAACAACCAATAAAAGCTTATAATTCATTATTGCCCAGACCATGTATCAAAACCTAGAGGGCTAACAGCGGTTAGCTTTCACTATGATCAGATATACTAAAATGAGACATGTAACTTTGTAACTCCAAAACTAAAAGCGATATTTTGTTTTGGATAAGTAGAATATTTTTTTGTACTTATTCGAAAATAAGCCAAATAGGGTTAAAAATATCGTAAAACAAATTTTTTTTAACTTTTTAAACCCATGTGTACCAATGAACATAGAAATACAATTTATACCAGCAATGCATTTGTACTTTTGCGAAAACGAGCCATAATGGGTTAAAAATGACGGTTAAAACATCGTTTTTTTTTTGGTTCCTTTTTTAAATTACCCAGTAAAACTTTTCATTACCAAATAATGAGTTAAACAGTTAAACTATTGAACACGAACTACTTACTCATTCGCTGTTTAAGTCATTACATTAACATGGGGATGTCATTGGAGGCAAGTACTTACCAATTGCAGAAAAGTAATGACTTGGGTAAGCAATTTTAAAGCAACAACAACAACAGCAACAACTTTTTTGTTGTTGTTTTATTAAAAACATATATTTTTAAACGAAATACAAAATTTTTTTTTATGATCCCATGGGGGCCCGAACCCCGACCCTCCGACTGCTAGGCAGAGACTCTTCCACTGAGCTACTTCATATGTTGAAAACTTAGCAGCTTATAATTAATATAAACAATTTTTATTTTTAGATCCAAAATCATGTGAAAATAACTTTGTTTTTCCCTGCTTTTTTTTGCTTTGTTGTAATTTTTGGAAAAATATTTGTATACGATTTTTTGTAATTATTTTAAAACTTTTTTTAAATTATTTTAAAACTTAAACAATTTAAATCTTCTTTTTTGTATAAGTTTTTACATCAGATTGACTCTTACTTACTTAAATGTTACAACCTGTTAAGGTCAAAGTCCGAGCATGTTTTAGAATTCCATGGATTTCGATCTTGTGCGAATATTCTCCAATTTTATATACCAAGCTTTGAAAAATGTTCCTCTACTTGGTCTTTCTATCGAAGACATCCTCCTCTAACATTAGGTAGTGGGACATTACAATTCTAATTTTATCCTCTTCATTGTATTTTTTTCAAGAGAGGGTTACTAGCCCGTAATCCTAACCCATTTTTATCGATCTTATGGGACAACTCTCGGAACATGTTAACTCACAATATTAATGGGTGTTAAACTATCTCCCCGGGTGATACCATGAGGAGGTGTGTGTCCACAGTTGAGATGAAGGATGACCCAGATAAATTGGGCTTACCAAGTTAAGACCAATTAGAACCGTGTTTGGCATTCAACATCCCCTACATAATCAAAATTGACTCATGATGGTATTTTTTTCATTAACGTGAGTTAGTTTTACAAATTTTTTTACAGAAGATAATATTTAAGTTCTTAAAATTCAAAAATCATTAAAAAAGACTCTTTTAATAAAAAAAAACTAGAAAAAATTGTTGCCCTTGGTGGGATTTGAACCGGGGTCATTCAGTTTAAATTACCATCTTAATTACAAATAAGTACTTCTGTAATAACTTATTATTTATTCGGATGGTATGTTGTAGTCGTTACAAGGTAACCAGTTATCAGAGTACTTGCCATTACCAAAGTTTTGCTGGGTATGTGTATCTTTTGAACTAATGAACATAGACACACAATTTATTTATACCGCCAATTAATAAGCATTTAAAATATATTAAACAAGTGTTCAATACTTTTTTCAATTTAAGGGGTAAGAACGGTAATAGTACTTTTTAATAGGAATTGTGTTATTAATCTTTGCATATCCAATCAAGATATAAATAAAATTTATAGAAAAATTAATTAAAATAAAAAATTTTGGGGATAAATAATGCAAAATCGGTTACATTTTATATTCAAAACAAGTAAGAAAGCGCTATAGTCGGTCAAGCCGACCATACGATACCCTTCACCACTAAGGTCAAAGGTGTTATTTTGCCTGTGTAAAATCAAATATTTGCTAAATTTTGCCATCATACAAACATTTTCTCAAAACTTATATATTCAACCTGTTTCCGTCATTTGGACTTATATGAGAGCTAGGGTCAAATGTGGACCGATTATCTCGAAATATGGCAGATTGATTACAGTTGTTACAAAAATTATGTATGCAAAAAATAGACTCAAAATTTCCATTATCTTTAGATTTACTAGCGTTTTAGTGATTTTTTGTCTCATTTGGTGCGTTGTTAAAGAAGAATTTGTATGGGAGCTATGGTCAAATGTGGACCGATTTCAACGAAATTTGGTACAGTGATTTACGTTTACATAAGCAGTATTTGTTTTAAATTTCATGACAAAAATATTGATATTTGTGGCCAATATAGCAATTCCGGGAAGTGGGACCTATGGGAGGTACCATAAATAATGGACCGATTTTGACCAATTTCAATAGCCATGGTCCCATTATGATCTGTGCCAAATTTCATCAAATTATCTTTAGAATTGCGACCTGTAGTTTGATTACAAGGTTTACGTGGGGGTCCAGCCAGCCAGCCAGACGGACGGACGGACGGACATCGCTAAATCGACTCAGAAAGTGATTCTAAGCCTATTGGTATACTAAAAGGTGGGTCTAAGACAAATATTTCTATGCGTTACAAACATCAGCACAAACTTATAATACCCTTTCCACCTATGGTGGTGAAGGGTATAAAAATCCATTTAAGCAAAATTTGAACAGTGTTAAAAATGTTAATGAAAATTAATTAACACGTATTCGGCAGTTTTAGAAAACATGGTGGGAGGGCCTACTAAGGGGGTGCAAAGGGTAGAAAAGAGAAGTGAAAAGTATATTTTGATCAGGTGCGAAAATGAGAGGACGATTTTTTAGTATTTTTTTTGAAAATAGGTAGATTATCAACAATATATATACTCGATTAACATTAGCAAATAATAAAAACTATTTCGGTACTTTTTGTTTATATATGGTAAAAAGGGGTAAAAAAAGAACATTTTGAACGAAGGTATCTCCTAAGCTAAAAGGAAGCAAGATTGGGACAAAAACAAAACTGAGCTCGGATAATAACGATCATGGGTGGTACTTTTTAGTAAATTGTTAAATCGGTCGAGTTATATAATAAAAGAAGACACATCTTCTATAATATTTTAGAAAATGGGTAGTTTAAGGGGTATAAACTGTGAACATTTTTATTACTACTAATTAAAGTAATAATGAAGATAGAAACGAAATTCATAACCGATATCCATTTTTGTTACTTTTTGGTTTTAGGTAGTAAAAAAGATTTAGCAAGAAATAGTTTTCTACATGACATCTCCTTAACTAAAAGGGACCAAGATTGGGATAAAAGTCAAATTGTGGTTAGAATGACTAAAAACACAACTAGGCACATGGTTAGTACTTTTTAGTAAAGTATTAAAATCCGTAGCGGCAGTTCATGTGAGAAGATACATCTTCGATATTTTTTAGAAAATGGGAAGATTAAGGGGTATAAAAAGCCAAAACCATTTTTATATTCTATTGATTATGGAAACATACCTACAATATTAACAATCGGTTATCATTTAAAAATAACCGATTTTGGTACTTTTTGTTTTTATGCAAAAATCTTTCATAAAAAAATTTTCTATAGAAAATCTTTCATAAAAAAATTTTCTATAGAAAATCTTTCATAAAAAAATTTTCTATAGAAAAACTTTTGACAAAATATTTTTCTACAAAAAATGTTTATCAACAAATTTTTGATTAAAAAAATTTTCTATGGAAAAATTTTGATAAAAAACTTTTCTATAGAAATATTTTTGATAAAACTTTTCTATAGAAATATTTTGATAAAAAAATTTTCTATAGAAAAATTTTCGATAAAAAAATTTTCTATAGAAAAATTTTCGATAAAATAAATTTTCCATAGAAAAATTTTCTATAAAAAAAAATTTTCTATAGAAAAATTTTGGATAAAAAAATTTTGTTGTTTGTATTATAAAAAAATTTTCTTTCGAAAAATTTTCGATAAAAAAAATTTTCTATAGAAAAATTTTGGATAAAAAAATTTTCCATAGAAAAAATTTTGATAAAAAAATTTTCTAAGGAAAAATTTTTGATTAAAAGATTTCTATAGAAAGATTTTTATTAAAAAATTTCTATATAAAGATTTTTGGTAAAAAACATTTCTATAGAAAGATTTTTGATGTGAAAATTTTCATAGAAAACAACTTTTCCATAGAAAAATTATTGATAAAAAAATTTTCCATAGAAAAATTTTTGACAAAAAATTTTCAATAGAAAAATTTATGATAAAAAAATTTATGATAGAAAAATTTTTTATGAAAAATTTTCTATAGAAAGATTTTTGATGAGAAAATTTACATAGAAAAAAAATTTCAATAGAAAATTATTGATAAAAAAATTTTCATAGAAAAATTTTTTATAGAAAAATTTTTGATTACAAAAAATTTTCAATAGAAAAATTTATGATAAAATAATTTATGATAGAAAAATTTTTTATGAAAAATTTTCTATAGAAAGATTTTTGATGAGAAAATTTACATAGAAAAAAATTTCAATAGAAAATTTTTTATAGAAAAATTTTTGATTACAAAATTTTCTATAGAAAAATTTTTGTTAAAAAAATTTTCTATAGCAATTTTTTTATCAAAAATTTCTATAGAAAGATTTTTGATGAGAAAATTTTTATAGAAAAAAAGAAAATTCCATAGAAAATTATTGATAAATAAATTTTTCATAGAAAATTTTTTTTTTAAAAAATTTTCTATATAAAAATTTTTCATAAAAAAAATTTTCTATGGAAAAATTTTTGATAAAAAAATTTTCTATGGAAAAATTTTTGATAAAAAAATTTTGTATAGAAAAATTTTTGATAAAAAAAAATTTTGTATAGAAAAGTTTTTGATAAAAAAAAATTTTCTAATTTTCTATAGAAAAATTTTTGATACAAAATTTTCTATAGAAGAGTTTGATAAAAAAAATTTTCTATAGAAAAATTTTTGATAAAAAATTTTCTATAGAAAAATTTTTTACAGAATAATTTTTGATAAAAAAATTTTGTATAGAAAAATTTTTGATAAAAAAAATTTTCTATAGAAAAATTTTTTGATAAAAAAAACTTTCTATAGAAAATTTTTTGAAAAAAAAATTTTCTATGGAAAAATTTTTGATAAAAAAAATTTCTATAGAAAAATTTTTGATTAAAAAATATTCTATAGAAAAATTAAAAAAAAAATTCTTTACAAAAATTTTATAGAAAAAGTTTTGAGAAAAAAAAATTTTGATAGAAAAATTTTTTTCCCCAAAATTTTTATCGAAAAATTTTTTTCTCAAAAATTTGTATATAAAAATTTTTTATAAAAAAATTTTTGATTAAAAAAATTTTCTAAAAAAACATTTTTCATAGAAATTTTTTTCGTTTTAAAACATCAGAGCCATACATTGAAAGAATACCTATTTTAGTTAAAAGCATAAAAAACGGCAACTCTACCGACGATTCTTTGTGCCGACCTCTGATCATAATATAAGACATTACATAAATTGTATATGAGTTTGCCCCAACAAAAGTTATTTAATAAACTAAAAGAAAAAACACATTAATTAAAGTGATTTAGGAAAAACTCCATAATACGTTAAATTAAAAAGTCTTAGCCTTCCAGGGTTAAACCAGACTAAACTGCTTTACTAAAATATCTCAGTTATCAGCATTAAAATAAAACGTTTCTGCAATTATTCCATTTAAACCCACAATTTCCCCCTTTTTAAAGCATTTCTCCTACACTTTCAACCCTAAAATAATTTTCCTTTTAAATACTGATTTTTAATTCAAATTCAAAGCATTCCCTAGAAACAACAAAATGTCGAAATAATAGCATTTATATGTATTGTTAAAGATAAAATATGTTTATTTTTAACATTTATATAATAGCCTTATAAATGCCATGTATATTATTCCAGATTTTGTAAACCAAAAACACAGCCTAGACCTCAGAAATATGAATGGTTATGATTTCTTCTACTCCCCTTTTAAAAACTCGTATCTACAACCAAACCTAACCATTACTAGAGCAATTGGTTACAAATATGATTATGTATATCCGTTTGCCCCAGTCAGTTGGAGTATTTGTGCCAGACTATTATTATGATAGTCGAGATTTTGTAAAAGCGGAAATTGCACTCCAGCCTATTTTCTAATACAAAAACGAAAATAATGTAAATTCCAAGCATATACTACCAGACACTAAGCGAAAATATTCATATAGAAAATGGGTTTAAGTATAAATAGTTGTATGTGATTTGCCTAACATTATGTTATACCTTCATTCATTTCCTCTTGTTTGTGTTTAAAAACGCCTAAAAATTCGCAAGCATTTACATTTGCAAAAAAGGGTATATTTCTGTACTCCTTTCTTTTCGGCTCTTGTTGGTGTGTAACAAAATGCAAATAATATTCATGATTCCTTTATGGTATTCATGGAATACTAAGTTATATGTATTATAGTTATACTATATGTACTTATGAATATAAGGATAAAGTATTTGTATTTAAATAGTTATAAGTTTAAATTTTGGAATGTACTCATGCCCATTGTTGCCTAACATTACACAAACTACCTTATAAATCCTGGTACATATTCTTAATTATCAAAAAGGTATAATTGAGATTGTCATTCTATTTTTAGTTTCCAAAACAACGGCGTTAGAACCCATAAAGTAAATATAGACCCATAGGTTCTTATGAAATTCTAAGTTATCATTGTCTGAACAATATAGGGCTTTTACATATCAGATATATCTGAGTAGTATTTCTGTGCATCGACTCAAACCCAATGTACCCTATATTAATATATGTTGGCGAAGGTCATACAAAATCGCGATGTCATTTAATCCATAGTACCTGGTTGACCGAGCCTTGCTCGGAGCTTTTTGATAAGCATTTTGATGCAAATTTTAAAATTTTTATATATTTTATTTCATAAAGTAGTAAAATAAGTTTAAAGGAAATACATTGTAAAAATATTCAGTTAATTTTGAATTATTTTGTCCGATCAACACATAGTTTGCATAGTTTATAGTTTAACTCATATTGAAAAATTTTGGAAATTGGTCATACCAACAGAAACCTCCGTCGACTCATGCGCAATAACTTTGCTAAAGATTATAGCCTGATCAAATGCACAGTTTACGATTTAATTCATTTTGAGAAGTTTTCAGTGGCGCCACCTGAAGTTGTTCATACCAACTAAGAAACCTTCGTCTGCTTATGCGTAGCAACTTTGCAAATGCCCAGTTTACGATTTAATTAATTTTGAGTAGTTTTCAGTGGCGCCACCTACCGGACTTTGGTCATTCCCATTAATAAACCTTCGACGGACTATCAGCAACAACTTTGCTAAAGATTATAGCAAGATTAAATGTACAGCTTACGATTAAATTGACTTTGAGTAAATTTCAGTGGCGCCACCTGTCGAAATTTCTTCATACCCACTAAGAAACCTTCGTCGACTCATGTTCAACTACTTTTCTAAAGATTATAGCATGATTAAATGTACAGCTTACGATTAAATTGACTTTGAGTAATTTTCAGTAGCGCCATCTGTCAGACACTATTCACACCAACTAAAAAGCCTTCGCCAACTAAAAAGCCTTCGCTTTGATCATAGCATGATCAAATGAACAGTTTACGATTTAATTAATTCTTAGTAATTTTCAGTGGCACCAGCTAATTGAAATTAGTCTTACCATCTTAAAAACCTCCGCCGGCTTATCCGCAACATCTTCGCTAAAGAGCATAACATGATCAAATTCACAGTTTACTATTCTATAAAGAACATACATACAAACATTCATTTGTTTAAAAGTTATAACATTACTTTTTTTCCCCTTTT
The DNA here is from genome assembly GCA_933228675.1 of Stomorhina lunata. Lineage (NCBI taxonomy): Eukaryota > Metazoa > Arthropoda > Insecta > Diptera > Rhiniidae > Stomorhina > Stomorhina lunata. The sequence goes on along the minus strand of OW121741.1, from coordinate 27,379,289 downwards.
TTATCCCCTACTTTCAAAAAGTTCCATATGCATATTTTTTTACCCCCTATCTGACATAGTTTCAAAAAAGTACCAAACACCTGTCCGCTTATTTTCATAGCTGTTTAAAACGTAATTTTAATTTTGTTTCTATACTAATCACTTTAGGAGATAAAACGTTTTCGATTTTTTCCCTTTTTTACCCGTTTTTACCCTCTTAGAGGCAAAGGTTCCAAAAGTCCCTTCTTCTTCGACCTATACATCAAAAAAGGTACCCACTGTCAAAATTTTATCAATTTTTAAATATTTAGCTACATTTATCATATATTTTTTATATATTTCAGTATATCCGATTTTATGTCGATTTTCGAATATCGAACTGTAGATAATGCCGATATTTTTGGGAAAATATGCCGATTTTTTACGAAAATTCATTGGCAGCCCTGCCCACAAATTCAATCAAATTGTCTCTGCCAGAATTGAGAATAAAATCCCAGCCAGAGTTGCCGTTTTGGATACAATAATTGCTAATTTGTTCAACTTCTTTTGATCAAAAGTTTTTAACTAAAAAATTTATAAGAAAAAGTTCTTTTTATCAAACAAAAAAAGTTTCTATAGAGCACATTTTTTAATAACAAAAAGTTATTATAGTTTTTATACCATAGGTGGGTAGGGTATTATAAGTTTGTGCTGATGTATGTAATGCATAGAAGTATTTGTCTTAGACCCACCTTTTAGTATACCAATAGGCTTAGAATCACTTTCTGAGTTGATTTAGCGATGTCAGTCCGTCCGTCCATCTGGTAGGATGGCTGGCTGGCTGGACCCCATGTAAACCTTGTAATCAAAGTACAGGTCGCAATTCTAAAGATAATTTGATGAAATTTGCCACAGATCATGTTTTTTTGATAGTGGGACCATGGCTATTGAAATTCGTCAAATTCGGTTAATTACTCATGGTACCTCCCATAGGTCCCACTTCCCGGAATTGATATTTTGGCCACAAATATCAACATTTTTTCATAAAATTTCAAACAAATACTGCTTATGTAAACCAAAATCAATGTACCAAATTTCATTGAAATCGGTCTACATTTGACCATTGCTCCCAAATAAACTCTTTTGTAAAAACGCACTCAATGAGAAAAAAATCTCCAAAACGCTCATAACTCTGAAGATTACGAGAATTTTGAGTTTATTTTTTGCACACATAATTCTTATAATAACTATAATCAATTGCCGAGATAATCGGTCCATATTTAACCCTAGCTCTCATATAAGTCCAATTGAAGGAAACAGCTTAAATATATAAGTTTTGAGAAAATGTTTGTATGATGGCAAAATTTAGGGAATATTTGTCTTTATACATGAAAAAGAACACCTTTGACCTTAGTGGTGAAGGGTATCGTATGGTTGGGCTTGATCGACAATAGTACTTTCTTACTTGTTTGTTCTACAGACAATTTTATTTATTTTTCGCCGATGGCGCACGGTGGCTCAGAATCAATTTTCAATGGCCAAAGCCTATATTTTTTCTTGACATAGATTCTTAAAATGTTTATGCCATCAGAAAGACGATAGAACAGCTATAGGGATAAACATTTTTAGCTAAGACATAATTTCATTTTATTCAAGTTTATTTTTTTCGACTTAAGTCACTTTTGTTAAAAATCGCGAGTATTATGTTTAAACGAGTAAAAACATTAAATAAGATCCCTTTTGTAGCGAACATTTATAACTACGAGTTTATACAATGAAGTATAAATACGATGTTTGTTATGTTATTGTATGAATGAGTGGGTAAGTACTTAGTTTTTTTTTTGTTTGTATTTTGCTGTTGCTATTTTCATATTTACAACACAATTTGCGTATTTAAGCTTGTTATAACTGAAGAAAAATGTTTAAAGATTTAGAGTTGCTAAGTAGTAAGAAAATGTTATAGTTGAAGGTAAAGTTTGAATTCAAATGAAAGCATATGCCCACAGCGGTTGCAGAAGAAAAAATATATAAAACAAAATATGTATGTATGTGAAATCTTTGTCTATATATGTGACGTTAAGGATTTTGTCCAGTAGAGCCATTTTAAAGATTTAAATACGTGCATCTTTGGTGTACCATCACTGAGCGTGTTAGTATTGGTCTCATTTGAAAGCGACACATCTCATGATATCAGGAACGTGTTGGTCGACCTTGAAAAGGTCGTCCCTACCTCTTGTTTTGTGTGGTTCCTGTTTTGTGTAGTAGGTCCATTTCTCTATGCGCTGTCGCATAAATAACATGTAAGAGTGCTACACTCGGCTGAGCCGAATCTAGTATACCCACCATCAAGTTGTACGAGAGTGCAGCTAATTCAAAATGTTGACCAAATGTGGTATTGTTGGTAATATATTTCGACTAAATTCGGTTGCAGTGGTACAGTTACTATAGTTCAACATTTAAAAGTATCTAAGTGGTTTCCCAAGTAATTACCTTGGACAAAATGCTGTTCCATAACCGAATATAGTTTTACATTAATAAGCTGTTTCGTTGTGCCATAAACATGTTGATAGCAACACGGCAGGTTCATATATTTTGTTAGGAGTTCCTAATGCATCTACCGTGTATAAAGTCTGGACCTAACATTGATTGATAGCTAATTTCGTAGATGCAATCTTAATATACTGAATATACATCCAAATCTTTTTGATTGGGGATGTTATATATAAGAACTATAGCCAAATGTTGACCGATTGTTACAAAATTTAATATACTTTCTGGCATTAATACAAAGTTTATTTGTCGAAAATTTTGTGGTCATAGCTGATATAGTTTATAATTTAATAGCTTTTAACTGGCGTTTGTGGCATTTTAGTGGTAACCGGGAGCGGTTTCTATATGAAAGCTATGGACCAATTCCTATAAAATTTGACATACTGACTGAAAGTTGCATAAAACTTCTCTGTTCTAAATTAAGTAGTCATAGATTTTACAATTTTATTCAATTTATCAGCATAAATGTGACTCCCGAGGCAGGGTTATATGGGAGCTCTAACTAAATGTGAACCGATTTTATCCGTTTTCAGCACACAATTTCTATAACATATCAAAAATACTTTTGCTAAATTTTGTCTCTCTAGCTCTTGTAGTTAACGAGCTATCGCGATTTTCTCTGACGGAAGGACGGACATAAACCGTCTTTTCTTTTTGTATTTTTGTGTTTCCGTAAGTTTTTTATATGGGAGCTATGGTCAAATAGTAACCGATTGTAACAAAATTTAGCACACTGGCTGGCATTCACATAAGATTTCTCTTTGTAAAATTTTGTTGCTGTAGACCTTTTCGTTAAGGCGCTATAGGGCTTTTATCTGACAGACAGCCGGACATAAACCTCCTTTTCTTTTTGTATTTTTGTGTTTCCGTAAGTTTTTTATACGGGAGCTATGATCAAATGGTGACCGATTGTGACATAATTTTGCGCACTAGGTGGCATTGTAATAAGACCTCCTCGTACTAAATTAAGTGGTTATATCTGTTATAGTTTTAGATTTATTGGCATCTAAGTGTATTTTAGGTGAAATTTTGGCTGTTTCCGTAAGATTTTTGTATGGGAGCTATGACTAAATGTAAACCGATTTTGATGAAATTTTATGTGCTGCCTAGGACTTATGCAAAACTTCTATATACCAAATTTTTATATCATAGCTATTATAGTTTGTGATTTATTAGCAAATAAGCGATTAGCATAGGCGAGGCTATACTGGAGCTATGGTCAAATGTTAACCGATTTTGCCCAATTTCAATACCGTGATTTCAACAGACAAACAGACGGGCAGACAGACAGACAGACAGACAGACAGACAGACATACAGATAGACAGACAGACAGACAGACAGACAGACAGACAGACAGACAGACAGACAGACAGACAGACAGACAGACAGACAGACAGACAGACAGACAGACAGACAGACAGACGGACAGACAGACAGACAGACAGACAGACAGACAGACAGACAGACAGACAGACAGACAGACAGACACACAGACAGACAGACAGACAGACAGACAGACAAACAAACAGACAGACAGACAGACAGACAGACAGACAGACAGACAGACAGACAGACAGACAGACAGACAGACAGACAGACAGACAGACAGAAAGACAGAAAGACAGACAGACAGACAGACAGACAGAAAGACAGACAGACAGACAGACAGAAGGACAGACAGACAGACAGAAGGACATCGCTCAATCGTCTTAGAATCTTAGAATATATATCGTTTTTGATTTTTGAGCCAATATTAAGGAAATTACAAAAGGAATGACAATCTCAATATACCCCCCCCCCCCCTTATTTTTGATGGTGGGTATAAAAATGAGCCTGTCTGTATGTTCTTTATAGAATAGTAAACTATGCATTTGAACATGTTATGATGATCATAAGAAAAGTTCTTGCGCATAAGCCTACGAACATTACTGAATTGGTATACCTTAGTTCCGACAGGTGGCGCCACTGAAAATTGCTCAAAATGAATTAAATTGTAAACTGTGTAATTGATTATGCTTTGTTCTTTACAAAGTTATGGCGCATCAGCCGACGAAGGTTTCTTAACTGGCATGACCAACTTCCAACAGGTGGCGCCACTGAAAGTTACTCAAAATAAATTAAATCCTAAACTGTGCATTTGATCATGCTATGATCTTTAGAAAAGTTGTGGCCCATGAACCGACTTAGATTTCTAAGTAGGTGCGATGAGTTTTCGTGTAGTGATCTTGAGCAAAGTTGTTGTGTATGAACCGACAAAGTTTTTTAACTTAGTGTGACTAGTTTTCGAAATGCATTTGATCATGTGTTGATCGAACAAAATCAATAGAATAATTCAAAATTAATTGGTTATTTGTGTATTGTGTTTTCTTTAAGCTTATTTTAGTTGGCGGAGTAGCAACTCGCGCAGGGTAAAGCTAGATTACAATATTTAAATGGTTCAAGCGATCATGAATAAATTTTTTAATATCGGCTTCTAGCTCGTCAGCTATTGAAAGCTTGCTCAAAAAATTGTCTAAAGGCCTTAAATCGCTCGACTTATATATCCTATTGACCGGCCCCATCTGTAAATTAGGTCATTGTTTCATTCCACCAGAAATGAGCATTTTTGTTTAACACAATTTTTCTATGAAAAGTGAATCTTCATCCAACTTTACCAGCGCCCATTTACCAAAAGTTTGACGTTGTGGTAGGTCATGGCCCATGACTCATGGGACGTATGTTATGATTGATAGGTTTGATTGACTATAATACTTACATACTTGTCTTAAAATCTGTAATGGCAACTCTTCGCGGTATTTATTATACACGATATTTTGCATTGTACAAACGCTACTGATAAATGTACAAGCCACGGCTATGAGTGGGCGTTTGGAACACTTGTATTCATGTTGCACGCATACACGTGTATAAATATTTTCCTATTTTGAAGCATTTATATGACTGCTACCACTATCATCACTTGCACTGCATGAAAAGGAATACAAATTATTCTCTACATACATACATGTATGTATGTGTGTGTGTGTGTGCGTTATAAGGATTCCACATACATATACATATAAATTTAATGTTAGAAAATACTTAGAAGGCTGTTGCTCCTTCATTTACCGTTTTGTAGCCTTTTTGATAACAAACGTATTGTTCTTGTTCTTTGAAGCATAAATGAAATATGCTTACATGTGTATGTATGCACACGACTACCTTTACATACCTATAAGATATGTATAGCCCAGCAAATCGAAAATCGTTTTCAATACCGAGAAGTAAGGAATTAGCGGTTTTCAATTTGGAGAAAGTTAATAAGTCACCTTGGGAAGCACTTAGAATGCTCTTCAATACCTTTCTTAAAATCTTTAGAAATTTGATCAGTATTAAAGACATTCTTCAATTTTAAACTGCTGGGTAAAAACATTCATAAATTATGTATGTTTAAAATGTGTATATGTATATACAAACCTAAGTATGTATATATAGATACTTACCTTTGTCCATGTTATAAGTAGTACGAGTATGTATGATTATTTTTACAGTCGTATGTCTACACGGTAACAACTTAATTGCATGTAAATCCTTAGTTGTTAACCCAATTTACTGTTGTTTTTTCCCTTCAACTTCTCTTGCCTTTCCCACTCGTCTTTCATCTTCTCGTTTTTTGTTGTTGTGTTAGCTCGTTTCATTATTTCATGATGTTTTTCCTGTATTTTGCAACATGATTTCAAGTACGGTTGGCTGCTTTGTTGCCTGTCCATTTAAATCAGACTTTGCTCGATTTTTCTTCTTTTTCTATTTAACGAGTATTTATACCCTTCACCACCATAGGTGGAAAGGGTATTATAAGTTTGTGCTGATGTTTGTAACGCATAGAAATATTTGTCTTAGACCCACCTTTTAGTATACCAATAGACTTAGAATCACTTTCTGAGTCGATTTAGCGATGTCCGTCCGTCCGTCCGTTTGGCTGGCTGGACCCTCATGTAAACCTTGTAATCAAACTACAGGTCGCAATTCTAAAGATAATTTGATGATATTTGGCACAGATCATTTTTTTGATGGCTATTGAAATTGGTCAAAATCGGTCTATTATTTATGGTACCTCCCATTGGTCCCACTTCCCGGAATTGCTATATTGGCCACAAATATCAATATTGATGAATATTCATGAAATTTAAAACAGATACTGCTTATGTAAACTTAAATCACTGTACCAAATTTCGTTGAAATCGGTCCACATTTAACCATAGCTCCCATACAAACTCTTCTTCAAAAACGCACTAAATGAGAAAAAAAATCATTAAATCTAAAGATAATGAAAATTTTGAGTTTATTTTTTGCATACATAATTTTTGTAATAACTGTAATCAATTTGTTAAATTTTGAGATAATCGGTCCACATTTGACCCTGGCTCTCATATAAGTTCAAATGACGGAAACAAGTTGAATATATACGTTTTGAGAAAATGTTTGTATTATGGCAAAATTTAGCAAATATTTATTTGTCTTTATACAGGAAAAATAACACCTTTGACCTTAGTGGTGAAGGGTATCGTATGGTCGGCTTGACCGACTATATAGCACTTTCTTACTTGTTTTCTTTTTTGTTGTATTTTTTCACTCTTGTACTTTTTATTTAAAAGATACGCTTAATTGTCGGTTGTTTAAATCCTTAAAAATTTGCTGTAATTTTTTATTTTAACAGTATTTAAGTAAATGAAAAAGAAGTATTTAAATCTTAATTATGTATAAATATTTTGTTGGTAAAATTTGTGGTAATTTTACCAACAAAATTTTCTGGATTTTAATTAATTGCAAATTTTTTTTTCTTATGCTTTTAAAAAAAGATAGTTTTAAACAAGTAATAGTGTTATATTCGGCTGTGCCGAATCTAGTGTTGCCACCAACCAAATGTTAAATTACACATGTATCATACCAAAATTATACATGAAATTAGGAACTACACATGCTTTTTTTAGCAAAATACTTGCTTACTTACTTACTTGGCCTATATTTACAACCTGTTAAGGTCAAAGGCCGAGCACATTTTAGAATTCTATGCGTTTCGATCTTGTGCGCATATTCTCAAATTTCGTAGGCCAAGTTTTGAAAGACTTTCCTCTACATGGTCTTTTCATCAATGTTTCGGACGTCCCCTGCTAACATATGGAAGAACTCGCGGCACATGATAGCTTATTACATTAACGAGTGTTAAAGTAGTTCCTTGGCAGCAGCGTTCAAGTACGACGAAATTAAAATATAGTTAATAACTTTTTACAAAGTAGGAAACAATCTGTCTTCCAAGGTATTCTTTAAATCAGAAACCTTTATAAAATAATCTTCTGGCTCCAAATTGATGTGAAGCCCAAAATTTTAAAATCTAAGTGTGCAGTTGCTATTTTGGGATCACAATATCCACAATTGTATAAATATCGTCACTAACATTAATTTGTTTTTCGTTTTACTAACTTTATTTTATGCAAAAGATAAGTCAAAAAACAAGTCGAAAGAAAACGTAAGTATTTTCATACAAATTTCTGTTTCACTATTTCGAACAAGTTACCAGCAATATGGAAGCAAATATCAAAATGAGTCACTTGATATTTTGCTTTCGAAAAGAAACGAACGATAGGCTTCGAAATAGTGAAACCAAAATTATTTCAAATTCGAGTTACTCACTTTCTTTCGTGTAGATTTTCTTTCGAAATTGTGAAACAGGCTATAAATGTTTTTTTTTTAATTTGACGAATTGCCTCGATATAAAACTCTCGGCTATCTTGAAGCATATTTTTTTTTCCAATAAGTATTGGGATTTTAAGACATCCATTTTTATGAATGTACTTACATTAAAAAGTTTGCATTATATTAATTATTTCGATTTCGAAAGGGACGTACAAATATTTCCTTTTTCAAATGCCTGCCTTGAAAACTAAATATTACGAAAGCTAGCACTCAAAAACGACAAAAATTTAAATTACACATAAGTTACACATGCAGCCAGTTACACATCGTCTACACATGAACATACAAATAACACATGATATGTGTAATTACACCTAAAGTGGCAATGCTGGCCGAATCTTATATACCCACCATCAAGTTGTAATAAATTTAGAAACATATCTCATATATCTACAAGGATGCAGCTAATTCAAAATCTGGACCAAAAGTGAAAAAATCGCTAAGCTAATTGGTATTGTTGGTAAAACCTTTGGACTAAATTCGGTTGTCGTAGCTTTATAGTTCAACATTTAAAAATATTTTAGTGGTTTCCCCAGTATTTCTCTGATCAAAATTCGATCTCATAACCGGGTATAGTTTTACATTAATAAGTTGTTAAATACTTTTCGTTGTGATTAATATGTAGTTAGGCTAAACACGTTAATAGTAATACGGCAGGTCCATATATCTCGTTATGAGTTTCTTATGCATTCATCATATATAAAGTCTGGGCTGAACATTGATTGATGTCTATCTAATTTCATAGATGCAATCTTAATATAATGAATGTACCTTCAAATCTTTTTGATTGTAGATATAAAAAGGGGATGTTATATATATAAGAATTATAGCCAAATGTTGACCGACTGTAACAAAATTTGACACACTGGCTGGTATATATATAGAGCTTATTCTTGCAAAATTAAGTAGTCATAGCTATCATAGTTTCTAATTTTAGCTTTTGCTAAAATTTTTGCTAAAATTTTTGTTTTCCGTGAGTGTTTTTTATATGAAAGCTAAAGTCAAATATGGACTGATTCCTATAAAATTTGATAAACTAATCAAAAATTGCATAAAACTTCCCTATTTTAAATTAAATCGTCATAGCTATTACAATTGTATTCAATTTATCAGCATTAATGTGTTTCCCGGGGCGGGGTTATATGGGAGCTCTAACTAAATTTGAACCGATTTTGTCCATTTTCAACAAACATCTTTTTCACGATATCCAAAATACTTTTGTAAAATTTTGTCCCTCTAGCTCTTTTCGTGCTTTTATCTGACGAACAGACGGACATAAACAACCTTTTCTTTATGTATTTTTGTGTTTCCATAAGTTTTTTATATGGGAGCTATGGTCAAATCGATTGTGACTAAATCGATTGTGACTAAATTTTGCACATTGACTGGCATTGACATAAGACTTCCTAGTGCTTAATTTAGTCTTACTAGCTCTTGTAGTTAAGGAGCTTTCACGATTTTATCTGACGGATAGACGGACATAAGCCCCCTTTTCTTTTTGTATTTTTGTGTTTTCGTAAGTTTTTTACATGGGAGTTATGGTCAAATGGTGACCGATTGTGACAAAATTGTTTTGCACACTGGTTGGCATTGACATAAGACCTTCTCGTGCTAAATTTAGTGGTTATATCTATTATAGTTTAAGATTTATTGGCATTTAAGTGTATTTTAGGTGAAATTTTGGCTGTTTCCGTAAGTTTTTTGTATGGGAGCTATGACAAAATGTGAACCGATTTTGACGAAATTTTATATGCTACCTTGGGCTTATGCAAAACTTCTATACCCAAATTTTATCATCATGGCTATTATAGTTTGTTATTTATTAGCAAATAAGTGATTAGCATAGGCGAGGTTATACGGGAGCTATGGTCAAATGTTAACCGATTTTGCAAAATTTCAATACCAAAATTTTCTCATAGATGAAGAATGTTTTTACTAAGTTTCAGTGAGCTAGCTTTTTTCGTTTAGGCGTTATCGTGATTTCAACAGACAGACAGACGGACAGACAGACAGACAGACAGACAGACAGACAGACAGACAGACAGACGGACAGACAGACGTACATCGCTCAATCGTCTAAGAATTTCATAAGGATTCAGAATATATATCGTTTTTGATTTTTGAGCCAATATTAAGGAAATTACAAACGGAATGACAATCTCAATATAACCCCCATTCTTTTTGATGGTGGGTATAAAAATGAATTTATACTTTAACAATATTTAAAAACCTTCTACTTTTGTTTAAGAGTCATCTATTCTTAATGCCAAAATCCATTAATTCCCTTTTATATCTCTTCTGCAAACATTTCACCATATTTTTTAATTGCTTGCCAATAAACCCATAAATATTTTTTAGGCCATTTGATAATGACTTTTATTGGTTTATTTCCAAACATTGACAATTTGTGGCCTTATTTATATGTCGCACACTCCTTCACAGCTAAAATACCTCAAAGTGACACATTTAGTCCTGGTGTATGCTTTTATATATCACATTAAATTTATTTTAGCTACTAAAAAATATTTTTTTTATTCTTTACATTTATTTTTTTTTTTTTTGTGGTAAGTTATAAAACCAAAAACGAAAGATAAAAAAAGTGTATAAAATGTATAACATGGCCATTAATAAATTACTCAATTACTGTAACGTTTATCTGTGCAATTCTCAGCAATTTTCATCTTTTTTTTCCCCCGTTTTCGCTCAACATCCGTTTACTCATTACTACTTTTCCTTTTTTAGATTCTTGTTGAAATAATGAAATTAAATTTTTTTTATATCCTTTTGTATTTTTTTTTCTTATGGTAAAACACTCGGCCATAGACAAAACATTCGTTTAGTTTTTAACCAGGTCAAGAAAGAAATGTAAGATAACAATTTATCTTTAATTTAGATTCACACAAGGTAGTGATTTTTGTGAATTTTTTTTCAGTTTTTTCCACTTTTTTCATTAGCACTGTTTTTAATTTTGATTGTAGATTTTGGAGTTTTTATTTTAGGTTTCTACTAGTTTTCATTTCCCTTATTTTCACTTTTTCTCATACGTTTGTTATTCTTGTTTTTTTCTTGCAGTTTTGATGTACGAGATAAAATGAACAGTGACCAGGCACGACATTGGTCAGCGCCAGAAGTGTTTGGTTCACGTGCCAAATTTCATTTTGACTCTCAGCCAGCTACATTGGAAATTAAGGTGAGTTAGATATACATATATACATACATTCATACATACATATGTATTAACATACATACATATATTTATTAAAACATACTAACATAGGAGGTTTACACACATTTTTTAAAGTTTTAACTTACATATACCCTTTTTTTTTGCAAAAATGAACTCGATTGGGTCAAACGTTTGTCTAAACAGAAACTCGAACCGGAGAAGATACATCAAGGTTTATTATTGACAATGAAGATCATATACAATATACACATAATGAAATTTAATAAAATAATATATTTTAATTGATTTAGCTGATCTTAATATGAATAAGTCTCCAGATCCGGATGGCATTCCAGTGCTGGTCTAGAAGCATTGCTCTTCGGCGTTTACAAGTCCATTAGCTAACCTTTTCGGCACCTTTTACCACGCCTTTACATTTCCTCGGTGCTGTAAGGTTACTTATATTACAATCCCTACACTCAGGAAATTATTACAGTAACTGATTGTATGTTGTTTAGGAAATTTTGAATATTCATTTAAATTTACATGAAAATTAATTTTTAACATATTTATACATTTGTTTAAAAAACAACCTACAAAAAAATACTGAAAATCCTTAACATTTGAAAATATCAGATGTTTAGTTTTTATATATTTTTTCAATTATTGTATCAAATATAATTCGTATTTGTTTAATTATTGTTTTTCCTTAAGTATCTTAGGTTTGCTTACTGAAGAAACTTTTTATAATACTCGCCACCTATCACGGGGTATGGCCTAAGCAAACTACAAACTTTGTTTTGTCTGTTCGGTTTTTTGATGCCTTAAAGGATATAACCTTTTTATGGTTTCGTCTTTTATATTACGTTAATTACAAGAACAAATGAAATTTGTCCGTTTTACGGAAATTTTACGTAGTTTTTTACCATTCAATTTTTTTAAAAATAAATGGAAATTTTCGTTTTTTATACTAAAAATGTAGTTTAAATTTTTGTCAGTAATTTTTTGAAAACAACTGAATATTCCGTTTTTAAAACTGAAAATGTTGTTTAAATATTTGTCAGTTAAATTTAAATGAAATATTTATTGAATTTGAATGAAAAATCAGTTGACCGGTTTTTAAATGAATATTCATTCATTTCAAATTACATTTTAAATTAATTTTACTTACATAATATTCTGAGTGTAAAAAGGGTGAGATTAACAACCCTGAATAATACCGCCTGATTCCAATTTGTTTTGCACTCTTCTTAAATATCTAGCAACATCCTAAGCGCCCGACAGTGTGAGTTCCATAAGATACTATATATTTCGATCAATACACAGGCGTTTGATGGAATGTGACACGGAGCACTCTTCTAACAGAACTTATTACCTTTGGTGTCTGTAATACCTGCTCTCGGTTTATATCGAACTTCCTCAGAGATCACACTATACGAGTTATTATAGATTTGCTCTCTTCAAATGGGTTCAAGATTAATTCAGGGGTACCGCAAGGCTCTGCTCTTTCTCCTACTCTATTTCCAATCCTTATTATACCCTTCACCACCATAGGTGAAAAGGGTATTATAAGTTTGTGCTGATGTATGTAACGCATAGAAATATTTGTCTTAGACCCATCTTTTAGTATACACTCAGAATATTATGTAAGTAAAATTAACTTAAAATGTAATTTGAAATGAATGAATATTCATTTAAAAACCGGTCAACTGATTTTTCATTCAAATTCAATTAATATTTCATTTAAATTTAACTGACAAATATTTAAACTACATTTTCAGTTTTAAAAACGGAATATTCAGTTGTTTTCAAAAAAATTACTGACAAAAATTTAAACTACATTTTTAGTATAAAAAACGGAAATTTTCATTTATTTTTAAAAAATTGAATGGTAAAAAACTACGTAAAATTTCCGTAAAACGGACAATTTTCATTTGTTTTTGTAATTAACGTAACATAAAAGACGAAACCATAAAAAGGTTATATCCTTTAAGGCATCAAAAAACCAAACAGACAAAACAAAGTTTGTTGTTTGCTTAGGCCATACCCTGTGATAGGCGGCCAGTATTATAAAAAGTTTCTTCAGTAGGCAAACCTAAGATTCTTAAGGAAAAACACTAATTAAACAAATACGAATTATATTTGATACAATAATTGAACAAATTTATAAAAACTAAACAACTGATATTTTCAAATGTTACGAATTTTCAGTATTTTTTTGTAGGTTGTTTTTTAAACAAATGTAAAAATATGTTAAAAATAAATTTTCATGTAAATTTAAATGAATATTCATTTGAAAACAACATAACCGAAAATTTCCTAAACAACATACAATCAGTTACTGTAATAATTTCCTGAGTGTACCAATAGGCTTAGAATCACTTTTTGAGTCGATTTAGCGATGTCCGTCCGTCCGTCTGGCTGGCTGGACCCCCATGTAAACTTTGTAATCAAACTACAGGTCGCAATTCTAAAGATAATTTTATGAAATTTAGCACAGATAATTTTTTTGATAATAGGACCATGGCTATTGAAATTCGGCAAAATCGGTCTATTATACCTCCCATAGGTCCCACTTCCCGGAATTGATATATTGGCCACAAAAATCAATATGTTTTCATGAAATTTTAAACGAATACAGCTTATGTAAACTTAAATCACTTTACAAAATTTCGTTGAAATCGGTCCACATTTGACCATAGCTCCCATACAAACTCTTTTCTCAAAACGCTCTAAATGGGACAAAATTCACTAAAACGCTCCATAATCCGAAGACAATGAGAATTTTAAGTTTATTTTTTTGCATACATAATTTTTGTAATAACTGTAATCAATTTACCAAATTTCAAAAAAATCGTTCCACAATTGACCCTAGCTCTCATATAAGTCCAAATGAAGGAAACAGCTTAAATGTATAAGTTTTGAAAATATGTTTGTATGATGGCAAAATTTAGCAAATATTTGTCTTTATAAAGGAAAAAGAACACCTTTGGCCTTAGTGGTGAAGGGTATCGTATGGTCGGGTTTGACCGACTATAGCACTTTCTTACTTGTTATAAATGAATTTCTACTTTTAATCCTATCTACACTTTTGTAGATGATAATAATATTCTTTCAATCGTAGGCAAAGCCTTCTTGAGGTTGGCGCTATGAGACAAAATATGAATAAATCATTAAACCGAGATTTAGAAACACTTTCAGAATTAGGTCGTGCGAAATAGTTGATTTGAATGCCTGGAAAAATGAGAATTCAATGTGATATCCGTTATAAAAATCACAACTTTCAAGTGTCGAAAGAAGTGTTCAAGTTATTCGGTCTATTAATGTTTTGGAAGTAGCAAATAATTAACAAAATTTTTGTTTAAAAAAAGCTTTGCTGATTTTCAAAATATCCCATTGAAGATCAAAATACTTTGCATGCTTTGAAACCATTTGTAGTCCTAACAGCCTCGTTATTCGTTAGCGAAGCAGTATACCATTGAGAACAATTGAGGACTTTACGGAGGATAGGTCATAAATTCGATGTTTTGACTGCTCAAAAATTTTCTTATTTGAGGAGATGCGCGAAAGCACTTATTGTCATGATGGTGAATGATTCGTTTTAGTAGGTAAGCTTTAAGAATTTCTCCGAAGACTTCCCGCAAACAAATGGTACAGTACAACTAAGATGTTTTGATTTCACTTTATAATCATTAACCCATTATTCGTCACCTGTTACGATCTTATACACACGCACTTGATCTTGAAACATAGAGGTCGAACTTTTGAATCATTTCTTTACACCAATTGACGCGATTCCCTTTTGAGCGTTTGAAAAATTATAGGAATCCTTCTAGAACATTTTTTTACCACTAAGTGTTCATGCTCAAGCAAATTTACTAAAGTAGATCTAATGTACGACGATTTTGAATTATAAGTCCACGCACTTGATCTCGGTTTTGGCACAACAACCGATTTTGACGACTCTCATGGATTTGATTTCTTAACACTGGCGATACATTGTGCTCTTTGATAATACTTTATCGGCATCCAAAGAACTGACAACTGCTGCAAGAGATTGTAACTGAATCGAAGACTTCATGGCCTATGCAGATTTAAAATTTAAACATCACCTGGAGGGGACATAATATAAACTAGTTAACTAGCTATAGCGACGGATAAGCTTATCCCATGCTTCAGTAGGCTAAGTTTTTGATATTTCGCCGTAATATATTTTATTTCTATGTGGAGGGAGGCAAAAGAGACCTTTAATTTCAAATTATGGACCAAATTGACGCAGTCGACATAGATCGAAATGTAAGATATTTCAGAAACATTTGTGTGCATACCTTTAGGATAATTTAAATAAAACAAACGGATATGTTTAGATATCAAATTTTATTAAAATTTTTGAAATATAAATTATTTTCAAAATCCCTAAAATATGTCACACGAGATATTCGTAGCTACGGTTAATTAAGTTCTTCTGATTTCTTAATATATTTAACTGGTAAGCTTTGGGCTGAGATTCCGGTCATTAAGCAAATTTGCTTAGATATAATGTTTTCTCAGAACTTGGTTTAAATATATCCCAGCAAATCTTTGGTAATGGCAAGTACTCTGATAACTGGTTACCTTGTAATGACTACAACATACCCTCCGAATAAATAATAAGTTATTACAGAAGTACTTATTTGTAATTAAGATGGTAATTTAAACTGAATGGCCCCGGTTCAAATCCCACCAAGGGCAACAATTTTTTTTAGTTTTTTTTTTTATTAAAAGAGTCTTTTTAAATGATTTTTGATTATAAGAACTAAAATATTACCTTCTGTAAAAAAAAAATGGAAAACTAACTCACGGTAATGAAAAGATACCATCATGAGTCAATTTTGATTATGTAAGGGATGTTGAATACCAAACACGATTCAAATAGGTCTTAACTTGGTAATTCCAACTTATCTGGGTCATGCTTCATCTCAACTGTGGACACATACCTCCTCGTGGTATCACCCGGGGAGCTAGCTTAACACCCATTAATATAGTGAGCTAACATGTACCGAGAGTTGTCCCATAAGATCGATAAAAATGGGTTAGGATAACGGGCTAGTAACCCTTTCTTGAAAAAAAAATGCTATGAAGAGGATAAAATTAGAATTAGAATGTCCCACCACCTAATGTTAGAGAAGGATGTCCGAAACTTCGATAGAAAGACCAAGTAGAGGAACATTTTTCACAGCTTGGCCAATAAAATTGGAGAATATTCGCACAAGATCGAAATCCATGGAATTCTAAAATATGCTCGGACTTTAACCTTAACAGGTTGTAACTATAGGTCATTTAAGTAAGTAAGAGTCAATCTTATGTAAAAACTTATACAAAAAAAGAAGATTTAAATTGTTTAAGTTTTAAAATAATTGAAAAAAGACTTCTTTATGGTTTATTTACAAAAAATCTGATAAAAATATTTTTCCAAAAATTACAACAAAGCAAAAAAAGCAAAAACATAGTTATTGTCACATGATTTTGGATCTGAAAATAAAAATTGTTTATATTAATTATAAGCTGCTAAGTTTTCAATATATGAAGTAGCTCAGTGGAAGAGTCTCTGCCTAGCAGTCGGAGGGTCTGGGTTCGAGCCCCCATGGGGTCGTAAAAAAATTTTGTATTTCGTTTCAAAATATATTTTTTTTAAATACAACAACAAAAAAGTTTTTGTTGTTGTTTTCCAATTGCTTACCCAAGTCATTACTTTTCTGCAATTGGTAAGTACTTGCCTCCAATGATATCCCCATGTTAATGTAATGACTTAAACAGAGAATGAGTAAGTAGTTCGTGTTCAATAGTTTTGCTGTTTAACTCATTACTTGGTAATGAAAAGTTTTGCTATTATTCTCTTAATGTCAAGTAGCCATCTGGCCTTTAGATTGTTTTCTAAACATCAGCCCTATATTGCCTTAGATCTCTCAACGGTAAAGTTTAGCAATTCAATACTTGTATGAATGCCGTACAAATGCTTTTATCCTCGAATGCTTTGCCGTCATTGTATATTTTGTCTCTAATGCCCTCATTTACAATATCCAAATGAGTTATTTAAATAAAAGTTTTAACAAGTTATCTAGAAATATTATTTCCCTTCAGCTTTAAAACAATAGATACAAAAAATAAACCAAAAAAGTGGTTTTTGGTTTCCAACCAAAATGATACAATATTAATTGCAGTAATTTTCACTTATAAGTTATCTTGATAAATAAATGTACAACTTCTAATAATTACCAGCAATTAAACAATTTCGGAAAACTTTCAAACATTCGTATATTTATTTAACAATGATAATAACTCTTTTGAAAAATTCACACTCACACAAAAAAGCTATAATACATATAAGACTCGAAAGTACTTTGTGTCTGTGTGCATACAAGAATTTCCTGCTTTTCTTTCACTCTTCCCTTTTTTTTTATCTCTTATACTTTAGTATAAATTAACTTTTCTGGTCCATGCTTTTTCGTTTTTTTCAAGAAAAATTATAAAAAATTCCAACTTTATGCCATTCAACTGGCAGACAGCTTTTATTTTAGTTTTTGATATGAGCCGGTCACAAAGTGTGGCAGGAAAAAAGAAGAGAAATTAAAAGGCTAAAAAATTCTAAAAACTTTTTGAAAGTAATTAAGCACAATTAGAGCAAATGAAAATGTCAGATTTTTTAAAGCCACTCTTTGTTGTCTTTGAGTTTTTGACCGACTGAACATTGACACATGCAAAATGCAAACACTCGAACTTACATATACATACATACATACTCATTTCGAAAAACTTTACAAAGACAAAAGTTTTTGCAAAAAAGTTTATCATCATCAAAACGGGCCAACCAAAGCAAGGAACCACTAACTATATGGAAAGTGGTTGTATACTTATATGCATATGAAAAGTGTGATCATTACAGATGAGGCAATAACACTGGTTTACAAAATTCAATTTTTTTTTCTATAGAAAAATATTTTAAACAAAAATATTTTTGATCAAAACATTTTCTAAAGAAAAATACTCTTTTATACACAAATTTTTGTTAAAAATATTTTTCTATAGAAAAATTTTTTTCTTTAAAAAAATTTTTGTTAAAAATATTTTTCTATAGAAAAATATTTGTTAAAAATATTTTTCTATAGAAAAATTTTTGTTAAAAATATTTTTCTATAGAAAAATTTTTGTTAAAAATATTTTTCTATAGAAAAATTTTTGTTAAAAATATTTTTCTATAGAAAAATTTTTGTTAAAAATATTTTTCTATAGAAAAATTTTTGTTAAAAATATTTTTCTATAGAAAAATTTTTGTTAAAAATATTTTTCTATAGAAAAATTTTTGTTAAAAATATTTTTCTATAGAAAAATTTTTGTTAAAAATATTTTTCTATAGAAAAATTTTTGTTAAAAATATTTTTCTCTAGAAAAAATTTTTGTTAAAAATATTTTTCTATAGAAAAATTTTTGTTAAAAATATTTTTCTTTGGAAAAATTTTTGTTAAAAATATTTTTCTATAGAAAAATTTTTTTCTTTAAAAAAATTTTTGTTAAAAATATTTTTCTAAAGAAAAATATTTGTTAAAAATATTTTTCTATAGAAAAATTTTTGTTAAAAATATTTTTCTATAGAAAAATTTTTGTTAAAAATATTTTTCTATAGCAAAATTTTTGTTAAAAATATTTTTCTATAGAAAAATTTTTGTTAAAAATATTTTTCTATAGAAAAATTTTTGTTAAAAATATTTTTCTATAGAAAAATTTTTGTTAAAAATATTTTTCTATAGAAAAATTTTTGTTAAAAATATTTTTCTATAGAAAAATTTTTGTTAAAAATATTTTTCTATAGAAAAATTTTTGTTAAAAATATTTTTCTATAGAAAAATTTTTGTTAAAAATATTTTTCTATAGAAAAATTTTTGTTAAAAATATTTTTCTATAGAAAAATTTTTGTTAAAAATATTTTTCTATAGAAAAATTTTTGTTAAAAATATTTTTCTATAGAAAAATTTTTGTTAAAAATATTTTTCTATAGAAAAATTTTTGTTAAAAATAATTTTCTATAGAAAAATTTTTGTTAAAAATATTTTTCTATAGAAAAATTTTTGTTAAAAATATTTTTCTATAGAAAAATTTTTGTTAAAAATATTTTTCTATAGAAAAATTTTTGTTAAAAATATTTTTCTATAGAAAAATTTTTGTTAAAAATATTTTTCTATAGAAAAATTTTTGTTAAAAATATTTTTCTATAGAAAAATTTTTGTTAAAAATATTTTTCTATAGAAAAATTTTTGTTAAAAATATTTTTCTATAGAAAAATTTTTTTTAAAAATATTTTTCTCTAGAAAAAATTTTTGTTAAAAATATTTTTCTATAGAAAAATTTTTGTTATAAATATATTTTTCTATAGAAAAATTTTTGTTAAAAATATTTTTCTATAGAAAAATTTTTGTTAAAAATATTTTTCTATAGAAAAATTTTTGTTAAAAATATTTTTCTATAGAAAAATTTTTGTTAAAAATATTTTTCTATAGAAAAATTTTTGTTAAAAATATTTTTCTATAGAAAAATTTTTGTTAAAAATATTTTGCTATAGAAAAATTTTTGTTAAAAATATTTTTCTATAGAAAAATTGTTGTTAAAAATATTTTTTGATACAAAAATTTTTGTTAAAAATATTTTTCTATTGAAAAATTTTTGTTAAAAATATTTTTCTATAGAAAAATTTTTGTTAAAAATATTTTTCTATAGAATAATTTTTGTTAAAAATATTTTTCTATAGAAAAACTTTTGTTAAAAATATTTTTCTATAGAAAAATTGTTGTTAAAAATATTTTTTGATACAAAAATTTTTGTTAAAAATATTTTTCTATAGAAAAATTTTTGTTAAAAATATTTTTCTATAGAATAATTTTTGTTAAAAATATTTTTCTATAGAAAAATTTTTGTTAAAAATATTTTTCTATAGAAAAATTTTTGTTAAAAATATTTTTCTATAGAAAAATTTTTGTTAAAAATATTTTTCTATAGAAAAATTTTTGTTAAAAATATTTTTCTATAGAAAAATTTTTGTTAAAAATATTTTTCTATAGAAAAATTTTTGTTAAAAATATTTTTCTATAGAAAAATTTTTGTTAAAAATATTTTTCTATAGAAAAATTTTTGTTAAAAATATTTTTCTATAGAAAAATTTTTGTTAAAAATATTTTTCTATAGAAAAATTTTTGTTAAAAATATTTTTCTATAGAAAAATTTTTGTTAAAAATATTTTTCTATAGAAAAATCTTTGTTAAAAATATTTTCCTATAGAAAAATTTTTGTTAAAAATATTTTTCTATAGAAAAATTTTTGTTAAAAATATTTTTCTATAGAAAAATTTTTGTTAAAAATATTTTTCTATAGAAAAATTTTTGTTAAAAATATTTTTCTATAGAAAAATTTTTGTTACAAATATTTTTCTATAGAAAAATTTTTGTTACAAATATTTTTCTATAGAAAAGTTTTTGTTACAAATATTTTTCTATAGAAAAATTTTTGTTAAAAATATTTTTCTATAGAAAAATTTTTGTTAAAAATATTTTTGTTTGGAAAAATTTTTGTTAAAAATATTTTTGTTTGGAAAAATTTTTGTTAAAAATATTTTTCTATAGAAAAATGTTTTTTAAAAATATTTTTCTATAGAAAAATTTTTGTTAAAAATATTTTTCTATAGAAAAATTTTTGTTAAAAATATTTTGCTATAGAAAAATTTTTGTTAAAAATATTTTGCTATAGAAAATTTTTTGTTAAAAAAAAAAATTTTTGTTAAAAATATTTCTCTTTGCAAAAAATTTTTGTTAAAAATATTTTTCTTTGGAAAAATTTTTGTTAAAAATATTTTTCTTTATAAAAATTTTTGTTAAAAATATTTTTCCTTGGAAAAATTTTTGTTAAAAATATTTTTCAATAGAAAAATGTTTTTTAAAAATATTTTTCTATAGAAAATTTTTTTTTAGAAATATTTTTCTATAGAAAAATTTTTGTTAAAAATATTTTTCTATAGAAAAATTTTTGTTAAAAATATTATTCTATACAAAAATTATTGTTGAAAATATTTTTCTATATAAAAATTTTTATTTGGAATTAATTATTCGAACTTTAAATTGAATTAATTGAAAAATTAGGATTAATCAGGCTTGAGTTCATTTTGAATTTTCAAATTATTAATTTGAAAATTTGAAAGTAATAATGTGGAGAAAAACTGAAAAAATTATTTTTGAACGCGGCTAGTGGATTGCAATTTCTGTCCCGCCACAGGACGTCATCAGCACTTAGCGCCCTCGACCACAGTCGAGTTATCAAATTGCAGAGATAATCATCAATTTAACTCATTGAGTTTGATCGAACATCACTACGTTTAATTGATTGTGTATTCTCCTATTACTTGTTTTGCTCGACCTTTCACTTGCCGTTGGCATGTAGAGAAGAACAAGACTTTTTGGTTTGATGCTATTTATAGAATAGTAACAGTGTTCACATATGTAAGTAAATTACATGAATGTATGTGTAAGTAAATGCAACGTGCCCTTTGCTTTTAATTATTTGGAATTAATTATTCGAACTTAAAATTGAATTAAGTGCTGATGACGTCCTGTGGCGGGACAGAAATTGCAATCCACTAGCCGCGTTCAAAAATAATTTTTTCAGTTTTTCTCCACATTATTACTTTCAAATTTTCAAATTAATAATTTGAAAATTCAAAATGAACTCAAGCCTGATTAATCCTAATTTTTCAATTAAAAATTTTTGTTAAAAATACTTTTCTATAGAAATATTTTTGTTAAAAATATTTTTCTATAGAAAAATTTTTGTTAAAAATATTTTTCTATAGAAAAATGTTTGAGAAAAATATTTTTCTATAAAAAAATGTTTGAGAAAAATATCTTTTTATAGAAAAATGTTTGAGATAAATATTTTTCTAGAGAAAAATTTGTGAGAAAATTTTTTTTCATAGAAAAATTTTTGTAGAATAGGATGAAATAGGTTTTGATAAAGTCTTTTGGATCAAAGTCTTAAAAATCTTTATACTGGGTATTAACTTATAATGAACGATATAAAAACATACGAGACACTCTAGAGTGGGAGTATTGAATGTTTGCTAATATTTATGTGGCCTAAGAACACGAATATAAAATTTTTATTTTATATCGCTAGATTACAACAATATAATCAATGTTCACAACAAATATATAAACAATTTAATACTTAAACTCGCACATACCTAAACAAACCCATAAATTTTTGGGATTTTTTTCTTCCGTTTATTTGAAGGATTTTTTATATTTATTTCTAAATTTTGACATTAATTTTCTTCTTGGTTTCATTCATTGGTTAGAGATTACGTGTTATTTGGTCATAAGCGTGAAAGAAATTAAAATGTTATTGTTGATTATATGTAGCATTTTCCGACACGAGTAGGAGTTTCATATCATGTTTGGAGTAGGGGTAATTTTGTTCCAAAATTAAACTCTTATATTGGCATTATTTTTATGGATTTTTTGCGATGATATTTAATGATTGTTTGATAAAATTTAATACAAATTTTGTGGTAAAATTGTGTTTCATTTATTATTATTGACAATTTTCCTAATGTTTGCTACGTATTTATTTGTTTTTTGGGGGAAGCAAAAAAATAGCAAATAATCGTGGATTATGTGGCAGTTTAATGATTATATTTAAAAACAAAATTAAGGTGCTTAAATTTAATTAGAAAATTTAATTCCATTTAGTTTATCTGCATTGATAATGAAATAAATAAACCAATTAAAATGAAATGAAAACAAATAATTAGTTTTAAATTTAATTTTTTACTGAAAATTTGGGAAGAGTGAATATTTTCGTGATGAAAATGTGCCACACAATTTATTCCTGTTAAAGCTATATATCATATAGTAAAAAACGAAAGTATTAAATCGCGAAAATTTAACTTTTTCAAAATTTAACTTGTTTTCAAGAAAAAATTGTATTATGTGTTATAGAAAATGTATTGAAATGTTTTGGAACATTAACTAAAACAAAAAGTGATGAAATTTTTCATCAAACTCAGTGGCTTAGGCATCGAGTATAGTTTCACAGCTTTAATCTTGATATCGATTTAATTAGGACACAGAGCCTTGGTTTTAGTCTGCAGAAGAAAATAACTTAATCTCGTATATAGTTAAGGAGATATCAGGAAACCAAAAAAGCTCTACAAAATTCAGTGTTTTTTATACCCTTCACTACCATAGGTGGAAAGGGTATTATCAGTTTGTTCTGATGTATGTAACGCTTAGATATATTTGTCATAGACCAACCTTTTAGTACACCAATAGTCTTAGAATCATTTTCTGAATCGATTTAGCGATGTCCTCCGTCCGTCTGGCTGGCTGGACCCCCATATAAACCTTGTAATCAAACTACAGGTCGCAATTCTTAGGATAATTTGATGAAATTTGGCACAGATAGTGGCTATTGAAATTTGTTAAAATCGGTCCATTATTTAAGGTACCTCCCATAGGTTCCACTTCCCGGAATTGATATATTGGCCACAAATATCAATATTTTTTCATGAAATTTAAAAAAAATAATGCCTATGTAAACTAAAATCACAGTATCAAATTTCTTTGAAATTTATTCTCATTTGACCATAGCTCCCATACAAATTCTTCCTTAAAAACGGACTAAATGAGACAAAAATCACTAAAACGCTCGTAAATCCGAATATAATGAGAATTTCGAGTTTATTTTTTGCATACATAATTCTTGTAAAAACTGAAGTCAACTTGCCAAAGAAAATCGGTTCACATTTGACCCTAGTCCAAATGACGGAAACAGCTTAAAGGAGGATAGAGGAAGTAGTGTTTGTGGATATTCGATTAAAACTTTTTTATTCTATCCTCCTTTCCAAAACCTTTTTTTTTTTAGTTCCAACACAATGCATATGCATACGTAGGGGTCATCCCCTGAGTGTTGGTCCAATAAAAAAAAAATAAAATAAAAATAAATGCTGTGGCAGATATGAATGTATTTAATATAGAAAAACACCATCAAACTTTAATGAAACAGATGTTTTTTTTTACAAAAGCCGTGTTGGTCAAAATTGTGAATTATAAATCCTTACAATTTAAAACTTTAAAGGTTAAGTTGCTTACCACTTTGGAATAAAAACTTTGTAAGAGGAGATAATTCTTCCTTAGCCACAATATTAAAGTTTTTTTCAAACCAAGTTCCTAAAGAAATTAAAAAAGTAGTTCATTTTACCTGGTTTTTATTAAGCTAACCTTCACGGTATATGAATAAAAAGCAAAAGAAAACAAAACTTAATTTTTCGCAACTTAAATAAGTATTAAAACAATTCCTTCCTACACATCTTTCAAAACCCCAGGATGTTCATTACCGGGTGATAAAAACCTGGGAGATAAGAAGAACAACATAGAAGTAAATCAAGTTATCTACAAACATGCAATCTTTATAAATAAAAAAAAAAATCGCGTGCGTTTGCCAATTTATCAAGTTCAAATGGTCGAAATTTGTTATTGATGTTATAGAATTAAAAGTTTGTGCCACAAACTGTATTAGCAACAAACAACAACAACAATAACACCAACTGTTGTAGTAACTTAAGGTATTAACAAATAGGAAAAACATTTAGGAAATAAAGAAATAAACAATAAACAAAAAGTTGTGGATTTTAAGATATAAGTGTATGTGTATTTCACACAGTCTTACGCAGCCAAAAATGTAGGTGTATTTTTATGTGAAGCAGAAAAAAAAAACAAGAAATTAAATTGTTTATAATATAATTTGCAAAAATAAAACCAATGAAAAGGAAAATAGCAAAACTTTTGCATAGAAAAACCTTTTTATTTGACCAATATTGAACGTAAATACTTATCCTATTTAAACTCAGTTACATTCAAAATCAAACCTTGTAATATTTTTAATCATATTTTTCACTTCAAAATTTAGAAGTTTTACGAGCGCCTTTAATTAAACTTCCCTCTAATGTTAAATAACACAACAAATTTTTCTGAAATTACACCCCAATAGAACCTTCACGCTAATGTGGCTTTTTGTATTTCTGTATTAAAAAAAAAACAGTACCTGGTTGACCGAGCCTTGCTCGGAGCTTAATGATAAGCATTTTGATGCAAATTTTAAAGTTTTATATTTTATTTTATATTTTATTTTATAAAATACTAAAATAAATTAGGAGGAAAGACATTACACAAAGATTTAGCTAATTTTGAATTATTTTATTTATTTTGTCCGATCAACACATAGTTTACATAGTTTGCATAGCTTACAGTTTAAATAATTTTGAATATTTTTGGAAATTGGTCATACCAACAGAAACCTTTGTCGGCTTATGTGCAACAACTTTGCTAAAGATTATAGCCTGATCAAATGTACAGTTTACGATTTAATTCATTTTTAGTAGTTTTCAGTGACGTCACCTGTCGGAAGTTGTTCATACCTACTAAGAAACCTTCGTCTGCTTATGCGTAAAAACTTTGCAAATGATCATAACATGAACAAATGCACAATTTACGATTTAATTCACTTTGAGTAATTTTCAGTGACGCCCCCTTGTCGGACTTTGGTCATACTAATTAATAAACCTTCGTCGACTTATCCGCAACAACTTTGCTAAAGATCAAAGCATGATTAAATGTACAGTTTACGATTTATTTGACTTTGAGTAAATTTCAGTGGCGCCACCTGTCAAAATTTCTTCATACCAACTATGAAACCTTTGTCGGCTCATATGCAACAACTTTGCTAAAGATTGCAGCATGAACAAATGCACAGTTTATGATTTCGAAAGCGCAACCTTTGGAAAATTGTTCATACCAACTAAGAAACCTTTGCCGGCTTATGCGCTACAACTTTGCTAAAGACCATAGCATGATTAAATGCACAGTTTACGATTTAATTAATTTTTAGTAATTTTTAGTGGCGCCACCTATCGGAAATTAATTTTACCAACTTAAAAACCTTCGCCGGCTTATCTGCAACATCTTCTCTAAAGAGCATAACATGATCAAATGCATAGTTTACTATTTTATAAAGCACATACATACAGGCAAACATTCAATTGTTTAAATGTTATAAGTTTTTCCCATTTTTATCTCCTAATTTCAAAATAGTTCCATATGCATATTTAGTACTTCTTTGGTACCAATTGAGTTCGGTACATTTAATTAAAATGCAGTTAACATAATGTTGCTCTTCATATTACTTTTTGAGATGTTTAGTTATCATTTTATCCCTTTTTTACCCATTTTGGCCACAAAATCAAAAAAGTACCACCTTTCTATATTATTTGGTTTAAAAAATAAGAGTAGGTTAAAAAAGTACCAAAAAAACTATTTTCACCCTTTTTACCCCCTATCGAACATAGTTTCAAAAAAGTACCAAACACTTGTCCGCTTATTTTTATAGCTGTTCAAAACGCAATTTTAATTTTGTTTCTATACCTATTACTTTAGGAGATATAACGTTTTCGTTTTTTCCCCTTTTTCCCCGTTTTTACCCCCTTAGCGGTAAAACTTCCAAAAGTCCCTTCATATTCGATCTATACGGCAAAAAAAGGTATCAAAATTTTGTCAAAATCGTTAGAGCCGTTCTATATATATCGGGCGGTTAAATTAGGAAATTATTGTAATTTTATTTTATTATGATATATTGGTATTACTCAATGGGCGCCGAGACCACGGCAGCACACCTCCATCCGATGGTCCAAATTTTCGATGACTCTGAGGAATAATGGAGTTTATATGCCGTTAATGTGCCGAATTATCTCATCCTTTAGCTCTTGAATTGTTGCTGGCTTATCGACGTACACCTTTTCTTTCAAATAACCCCAAAGAAAAAAGTCCAACGGTGTCAAATCACATGATCTTGGCGGCCAATTGACATCGTCATTACGTGAGATAACACGGCCATTGAATTTGTTGCGCAAAAGAGCCATTGTTTCGTCAGATGTGTGGCAAGTGGCACCGTCCTGCTGAAACCACATATCGTCCACATCCATATCTTCCAATTCGGGCCATAACAAGTTCGTTATCATCTCACGATAGCGAACACTATTCACAGTAACTGCCTGACCGGCCTTATTTTGGAAAAAATATGGCCCGATGATGCCGCCAGCTCATAAACTGCACCAAACAGTCACTCTTTGTGGGTGCATTGGTTTTTCGACAATCACTCTTGGATTCTCATTCGCCCAAATGCGGCAATTCTGTTTATTGACGAATCCACTGGGGTGAAAATGTGCCTCATCACTGAGGATGATTTTCTTCGAAAATTGATCATCCACTGTTGCCATTTCTTGCCACCATCCAGCCCATTCATGACGTTTGGAATGGTCAAGAGACTTTAGTTCTTGAGGAAATGCAAGTCTTTATGCATAATGTTCATCAACGACGAACGTGAGAGGTGCAATTGTTGGGCACGACGACGAGTTGAGGTGGACGGCTCTTCAGCCACACTATAGCGAACAGCAGCAATATTTTCTGCGGTACGAGCATGCACTGGTGTTCTCACATCTTCTACAGACCCGGTTTGCTCGAATTTTTCCACGATTTTTGCGATTTTACGCACATTTGGACGATCAAATTGACCAAAAAAAAAATCACGAAGTGCACGATATGCATTTTGATTTGAACGCCCATTTTCATAATAAGTCTGGATAACTTTAACACGTTGTTGGATTGTGTATCTCTCCATGGTTCAAATTGAATAAGTCTGAAATAGAGAAATGTCAAATAAAATTCGGAAAAAAACTTGGCGTTTAGGTGTGGTTCACATTCAACATCGGCCCTTACAATTTAACCACCCTTTATATAGATATATACATACACTTATTGCTCGTTTAAAGATGAGATATACATACAATAATCTACTACAATCATCCTCTCTTAAAATTTCTTCAACTCATTTCTACATTATTTTTAATTAACTGATGAACGCCTAAGCTTTAGAGAATAAATAATTGATGGTTATTAAGTGATGGATAAAAATATAATCTAAACAAATCACAAGACCATGCACATAAGAGTAATGGGCACTAAAATTCCGTGTATTAAGTCCTAGCTCAGAACTAATAAGGAGTCTCTATAGACGTTTAATGTAACGGTAAACAGATGCCAAATCTTCAGAGAAGCGTCAAACCATAAAAATCAATGCGAGTCCACAGAGCACGAGTTTCTGGACACTGTTTTCAAATGTCAGGGCCAAATTAACTGTTATAGCTTTTAAATTAAATAAGTAAATATTTTGAACCGTTTAATGTTGAGGAATTTCCAAAGTCAAATATTTTTAGCTGATCGAAAAAAGTGCATTTTTTTCTCAAAAAAGATGGTATCGAATTTTTAAATTTTTACGAAGAAGTTTTTTTTAATTGAAAGTTAATGTTCTATTATCTGGTATGTGATGGAAATCGTTTTCAAATCGATCGTTTTCTGATATATCTTTCAGATAATTTTCGGTTATTTCCCAAAAAAAAAAAAAATAAAATTTGAGCTGTAATCCTTTTGACTGATATCTTACATTTCATTTTGTTTGCATTTTTTGTTGAAATAGGGAAAATTATCTCAAGAATATATATAAAATCGATAGATTTCAAACCGATACATATATTCGTAAAAATGGGGTTCTAGGATGCTTTTAAACCTAAATTTATGTCAGTCTAGCTTTTTTTAGATAATTTTTGTGCTTTTGAACATATACCAAAAAAGTCAAGCTGATGTAGCAAAATACATTTATATAGTCCCATATATTCTCTTATATTTTATTTAAAAAATAACAACTAAGAGTGTTATATTCGGCTGTGCCGAATATTATATACCCACCATCAAGTTGTGTTAAAATCGGAAACAGGGGTTAGCTAATTTAAAATCTGGACCAAAACTGAAAAAATCGCTAAGCTAATTGGTATTGTTTGTAAAACCTTTGGACTACATTCGGTTGCCGTAGCTTTATAGTTCAACATTTAAAAATATTTTAGTGGTTTCCCCAGTATTTACTCTGATCAAAATTCGGTCTCATAACCGGGTATAGTTTTACATTAATAAGTTGTTAAATACTTTTCGTTGTGCTTAATATGCAGTTAGGCTAAACACGTTAATAGTAATACGGCAGGTCCATATATTTCGTTAGGAGTTCCTAATGCATTCATCATATGTAAAGTCTGGGCTGAACATTGATTGATGCCTATCTAATTTCATAGGTGCAATCCTAATATCATGAATGTAAATACCTCCAAATATTTTTGATTGTAGATATAAAAAAGCGGATGTTATATTTATACGAATTATAGCCAAATGTTGACCGATTGTAACAAAATTTTACACACTGGCTGATATATATATAGAGCTTATTCTTGCAAAATTTAGTGACCATAGCTATCATAGTTTCTAATTTAATAGCTTTTAACTGGCCTTTGCTAAAATTTTTGGTTTCCGTGAGTGTTTTTTATATGAAAGCTAAAGTCAAATATTTACTGATTCCTATAAAATTTGATAAACTGATTAAAACTGATAAAACTTCCCTATTTTAAATTTATTCGTCATAGCTATTAGAATTGTATTCAATTTATCAGCATTAATGTGTTTCCCGGGGCGGGGTTATATGGGAGCTCTAACTAAATTTGAAGCGATTTTGTCCATTTTCAACACATATCTTTTTCAAGACATCCAAAATACTTTTGTAAAGTTTTGTCCCTCTAGCTCTTTTCATTAAGGCGCTATCGTGCTTTTATCTGACGGACAGACGGACATAAACAACCTTTTCTTTATATATTTTAGTGTTTCCATAAGTTCTTTATATGGAAGCTATGGTCAAATGTTGACCGATTGTGACAAAATTTTGCACGCTGGCTGGCAATGACATAAGACTTTCGTGTGCCTAATTTAGTCTTAGTAGCTTTTGTAGTTAAGGAGCTATCACTTTATCTGACGGACAGACGGACATAAATCCCCTTTTCTTCTTGAATTTTTGTGTTTTCGTAAGTTTTTTATATGGGAGCTAGGTCAAATGGTGACCGATTGCGACAAAATTTTGCACACTGGCTGGCATTGATATAATTTTCTTGTGCCAAATTTTATATTTGTTATACTTTTAGATTTATTAGCATTTAAGTGTATTTTAGGTGAAATTTAGGCTGTTTTCGTAAGTTTTTTGTATGGGAGCTATGGCTAAATGTGAACCGATTTTGATGAAATTTTACACGCTGTCTAGTGCTAATGTAAAACTACCAAATTTTATCATCATAGCTGCTATAATTTGTCATTTATTAACAAATAAGCGATTAGCCTAGACGAGGTTATACGGGAGCTATGGTCAAATGTGAACCGATTTTGCCCAATTTCAATAATTTTCTCAGAGATAAAGAATATTTTTACTAAGTTTCAGCGAGCTAGCTCCTTTCGTTTAGGCGTTATCGTGATTTCAATAGACAGAAAGACAGACAGACAGACGGACATCGCTCAATCGTCTTAGAATTTCATAAGGATTCGGAATATATATCGTTTTTGGTTTTTGAGCCAATATTAAGGAAATTACAAACGGAATGACAATCTCAATATACCCCCATTCTTTTTGATGGTGGGTATAAAGAGTAGAGCGAATTCATAAACGAATCCAAAAAATCGAATTTTATAAAAAATGGAAATTTTTTATATACCATAAATTGAATTGCAAAAAAAAGGTCAATTTTTTCTTTTTTAAATTATTTTACATAAACAATAAAATAAGTTTTATAACTGCAAATTGTTTATGTACCTTGTACAGTTTTTCAGAAACTTAAAGTCAAATTTCGAAAATGATTTTGTAAAAAGTGCACTTTTAAGGTTTTTTGTGCTTCTTGCCCAGAAATGTTCAAGAATATTATTTTACAAAAATAAGATTAGGTGAATATGTTATACATCAATAAGTCAGGTTAAAATTGTTTTCACCATTTACAAACTAATTTAAGACTTTTGAACACAGTATAAACCCATATATTAGAAATTCAGAAATGTAAATTTCGGAAAGATTTTCGAAATTTTAACTTTTTTGAATACAGGAGAGTATCCTCTTCGAAAATTTGAGTTTTTTCTAAAAAAAAAATAGGCTGGGTCCTATTAGATTTTTAGACAAACCTTAAGAACATTATAGTTAAAACAATTTAATTAAAAAAAACTTTTAAAATCCGTAATCATATCCGTACTTTGTAATTCATCTTTTCCAATCGCTATTTACTCGGTTGCAATAATCGATTAGAAAAAAGTACTAAAATGTGTTCTTTTTTTTAACTGTATCCATATGGATACATACATATTTCGGTTATGGTAAAGAAAAATGCTAGTCTATAACATATATGTTTTTAAATTTGAGTTTATATATCATATAGATTTTTCTTTTATAATTTACAACGATTTTTTTTTTTTAAACTAAAATTTAATGAAAATTGTTTTCAAATTGAGAATATTTTACTATAAATTGACATAAAATAAATCGATAATGTTGTAAAGGTTTTAGTATTATGTGTATACTATTTACAACTAAAACTAGAGTTTTGTGGATACATACATACAATCAAAACCAGCTTTTGTATCCATATGGATACATACCCGTATAATGTTTTAAATAACGTGTTTTTATTGCTCAAACCGACAAAATTTTGAATTAAAAATTAAAAAAAAAAAAAAGTATTTTTCATTATTTAGAAATTAATTATTCGAACTTTAAATTGAATTGAATCAATTGAAAAATTAGGATTTACCAGGCTTGAGTTAATTTTTAATTTTCAAGTTGTTAATTTGAAAATTTGAAAGTAATAATGTCGAGAAAAACTGAAAAAATTATTCTTATCCTAATTTTTCAATTAATAAGTATTTTTCTTTATATTGAGAGACAGTTTTTGTTAATAATGAAATATACTTGCAAAATTCCAAAAGTTTTTTATTAAAAATGGGTTATAATTTTAACCGAAAGTTATTCTAAAAACAATAATAAGTAGTTATCTTATTAAATTCTTTAGAGATGAATTCTTGAAGATGATCGGCAGATGCCTCAAAAGTTAAGTGTATCCATATGAATTTAGTATTTATAGCGAAAGGGTTAATAAAGCTTTGATGCCAAAAAAATGTTCAAACCCCTAATTACACACGAAAATAGGGGGAAGCCACAATTAAGAACGAAAAATTTACAATAAACCGTTCACTCTTATAAAATGCCTGTGAATAGGCGAAGTCTAGACTATGACTATAATTTTACTCTCTTCTGCAAATCTTTTCTATTGTTTGTAAATTAAAGTTACACATGAGATGTTTCTTCTATTCTATTAAAAACTTTTGTTCTGTTTCCTTTCAAATACAACAAAAGAAAAACTTGATATTTTATCTGAGTGGGTGTATTTTTTTCTTATTACAAAAAGGAAGGAAAGACTTTTCATTTCTTAATTACCTACTTTTTTTTGGTGGGTTTGTTTAATTTCGTTTTAAGTATTTTTTAAATCATTTTTCATTTTCTTTTTTGGTTTAAATGCGATTATTTTTTTGTGTGTTCTAACACCACACGCCTATCATATGTTTAGTCAGCAACAAAATAACAAAGAAAGAAAAAAAATTTGAAAAGAAAATTTTGTAAATTAAGTGTCTTGCCTTTCAATTACATTCGTTGGAAATGTGAATTAGATTAATTTTGTTAGGAATTTTTTATTTTTTCTTCCTTTCTAATGCTGGTGTCATGTTTAAGGTTTATGTCAAGGAACAATGAGAAAAAAAAAACAGGATGCCCTCACTAATGAGATTGTTATGAAATTTTAATGAGCTTTAAATGTTTGTAAATGTTGTTCCAAAAGGTGCTTTTTTGTTTTGCTTGAATTATAATTAACTTCCTAAAAAAACTTTAAAGCTTTATTTCAAACTTAAGTTTAAATTGAGACATTTTTGTAATATCATGTTTTTTATCTGTTTTCTTTACTTTCAGGATATCAAACGTCATGATCAAGGCATCTATCGTTGTCGCATTGACTTTCGTACAAGTCAAACACAAAGCTTCCGTTTCAATTTATCAGTCATAAGTAAGTGAATTTTATGTAGTAACTTCTGGCATATCCGAGTGAAACTACATAAGTATGAATATTTTATTTTTAAAGTTATTTTTTGTTATATTTTTTTGGTTGTGGGAAAATCCATATTAAAAGGAACCTTAGAAGTACATGTACATTTTTTTTTCTGTCAAAAATTTTTCAATAGAAACATTTTTATCGAAAATTTTTCTATAGAAAAATTTTTTTATCGAACAATTTTCTATAGAAAAAATTTTTTATTCTGATCGAAAATATTTCTATAGAAAACATTTTTTGTCGAAAATTTTTCTATAAAAAACATTTTTTATCGAAAAATTTTCTATAGAAAAAATTTTTTATCGAAAAATATTCTATAGAAAAAATTTTTTATAGAAAAATTTTCTATAGACAAAATTTTTTATCAAAAAATTTTCTATAGAAAAAATTTTTTATCGAAAAATTTTTTATAAAAAAATTTTTATCGAAAAATTTTCTATAGAAACATTTTTTTATCGAAAAAATTTTCCATTTAAAAACTTTCTTTTGAAAAAAATTCTATAGAAAAATTTTTTTCGACAGGAAAATTTTGTTTTGCGAAAATTTTGTTTAGCAAAAAATTTTTCTATAAAAAAATTTTGTTTAGCGAAAATTTTTCTATAGAAAAATTTTGTTTACCGAAAATTTTTCTATAGAAAAATTTTGTTTAGCGAAAATTTTTCTATAGAAAAATTTTGTTTAGCGAAAATGTTTCTATAGACAAATTTTGTCTAGCTAAAATTTTTCTACAGAAAAATTTTTTATCGAAAATTTTTCTATAGAAAAATTTTTTATCGAAAATTTTTTATAGAAAAATTTTTTATCGAAAATTTTTTATCGAAAATTTTTCTATAGAAAAATTTTTTATCGAAAATTTTTCTATAGAAAAATTTTTTATCGAAAAATTTTCTATAGAAACATTTTTTTATCGAAAAATTTTCCATTAAAAAACTTTCTATTGAAAAAAATTCTACAGAAAAATTTTTTTCTACAGGAAAATTTTGTTAAGCGAAAATTTTTCTATAGGAAAATTTTGTTTAGCGAATATTTTTTTTTGTATCTAAAATAATTTTTGTATCTAAAATTTTTCTATAGAAACATTTTTTGTAGAAAATTTTTTTAAAGAAAAATTTTTTTATCGAAAATTTTTATTATAGAAATATTTTTTTATCAAAAATTTTTTTATGAAAAATGTTTCTATAGAATTTTTTTTGTCGAAAATGTTTCTATACAAAAAGTTGTTTATTGAAAATTTTTCTATAGAAAAATTTTTAATTGAAAATTTTTCTACAGAAAAACTTTTTTAATTGAAAATTTTTCTACAGAAAAACTATTTTATTGAAAATTTTTCTATAGAAAAACTTTTTTATTTAAAATTTTTCTATAAAAAAACTTTGTGATTGAAAATTTTTCTATAGAAAAACTTTTTTATTGAAATTTTTTCTATTGAAAATCTTTTCTATTGAAAATTTTTCTATAGAAAAACTTTTTTATTCATAATTTTTTTATAGAAACATTTTTAATTTTTGAAAATTTTTCTATCGAAAAACTTTTTTATTGAAAATTTTTCTATAGAAAAATTTTTTTATTAAAAATTTTTCTATAGAAAAAATTTTTTATTGCAAATTTTTCTAAACAAAAATTTTTTTATTGAAAATTTTTCTATAGAAAAATTTTTTTATTGAAAATTTTTCTATAGAAAAATTTTTTTATTGAAAATTTTTCTATAGAAACATTTTTTTATTGAATAATTTTCTATAGAAAAATATTTTGATTGAAAAGTTTTCTATAAAAAATAATTTTTATCGAAAAATTTTCCAGAGAAAAAAATTTGTTTGAAAAGTTTCCAGAGTAACTTATGTTTATTAATAATTTTTATACAAAATATTATAATCGAACAATTTTCTATAGAAAAATTTTTTTGAGAAAATTGTTCCATAGAAAAATATTTTGATCGAAAATTATTTTTACAGAGATATATTTTCCTATTTTTTTTTTTTTTTTTTTAATTTTGCTTAAGAAAGAAATAGAAAAATTTTTTTGTCGAAGATTTTTCTATAGAAAAACTTTTTTATCGTAAATTTTTCTATAGAAAAACATTTTTATCGAAAATGTTTCTATAGAAAAACATTTTTATTGAAAACGTTTAAATCGAAAAACTTTTTTATCGAAAATTTTTCTATAGAAAAACTTTTTTATTGAAAATTTTTTTATTGAAAAACTTTTTTATCGAAAATGTTTCTATAGAAAAACATTTTTTTTTTGAAAATTTTTCTACAGAAAAACTTTCCTATTGGAAATTTTTCTATAGAAAAACTTTTTTATTGGAAATTTTTCTATAGAAAAATTTTTTTATTGAAAATTTTTCTATAGAAAAACTTTTTTTCGAAAATTTTTCTATAGAAAAACATTTTTTCGAAAATTTTTCTACAGAAAAACTTTTTTATTGGAAATTTTTCTATAGAAAAACTTTTTTATTGGAAATTTTTCTATACAAAAACTTTTTTATTGAAAATTTTTCTATAGAAAATTTTTTTATTGAAAATTTTTCTGTAGAAAATTTTTTTTTTGAAAATTTTTCTATAGAAAAATTTTTTTATTGAAAATTTTTCTATAGAAAAATTTTTTATTGAAAATTTTTCTATAGAAAAATTTTTTATTGAAAATTTTTCTATAGAAAAATTTTTTATTGAAAATTTTTCTATAGAAAAATTTTTTTATTGAAAATTTTTCTATAGAAAATTTTGTTTAGCGAAAATTTTTCTATAGAAAAATTTTTTCATCGAAAATTTTTCCATAGAAATCTTTTTGATTGAAAATTTTTCTATAGAAAAACTTTTTTATTGAAAATTTTTCTATAGAAAAACTTTCTTTTCGAAAATTTTACTATAGAAAAACTTTTTTATCGAAAATTTTTCTATAGAAAATTTTTTTTTTATCGTAAATTTTTCTATAGACAAACTTTTTTATCGAAAATTGTTCTTTAGAAAAACTTTTTAATCGAAAATTTTTCTATAGAAAAACTTCTTTTATCGAAAATTTTTCTATAGACAAACTTTTTTATCGAAAATTTTTCTTTAGAAAAACTTTTTCATCGAAAATTTTTCTATAGAAAAAATTTTCTACCGACAAATTTTTTTATCGAAAATTTTTCTATAGAAAAATTTTTCTATCGAAAATTTACAGACAAATCTTTTTATCTAAAATTTTTCTGCAGAAAAATTTGTATCCAACATTTTTCTATAGAAAAATTTTTTTATCGAAGAAAATTATTTTATAGAATTTTTTTTTTAAGAAAATTATTTTTTAGAAAATTATTTCAAAGAAAAATTTTTTTAAAAAGGTTTATCAAAATTTTTGGACATCAAACATTTAATATTTTATTAAAAGTTTTTTATAGAAAAATGTTTTTATCGAACATTTTTTATAGAAAATTTTTTTATCCAAAATTTTTCTATAGAAAAAATTTATAATCGTAAAATTTTCTATTGAAAAATTTTTTTTATCGAAAATTTTTCTATAAAAAAGTTTTTCGTATCGAAAATTTTTTAATAGAAAAATTTTTTTTCGAAAATTTTTCTATCGAAACACTTTTTGTCGGAAATTTGTTGTACAATTTTTTTTATAGAAAAATTTTTTTCTATATAAATATATATATATATATATATATAAATATATATATATATATATATATATATATATATCGATATATCTATATATATATATATATATATATATATATATATATATATATATATATATATATATATATATATATATATAAATATATATATATATATAAATTTTTTATTGCACAATTTTCTAAAAAAAAAAATTTTTATCGAATATTTTTCTATTCTATAGAAATAATTTTTTTTTTTTAAAAATTATTTTATAGAATTTTTATATTTTTTTTTTTTTTGAGAAAATTATTTTATAGGAAGAATGTTTTATCAAAAAGTTTTCTATAGAAAAATTTTTTTATCGAAAATTTTTTTAAGAAAAATTCAATAAAATTTAAAAATTTGTTACCCAAAATTTGTTTATCAAAAATTTTTCTAGAGACATTTTTTTATCGAAAAATTTCCTATATCAAAAATTTTCCTATAGAAAAAATTTTTTTAACGGAAATTTGAGAGAAAGTTAAATATTATTTTCAAAGATCATAGCTCTGTATTGCAAGATATTTTGAATCAAAAATAGATAGATATAATTCATTGGTCCGTTTTCACATGAACTTACCTTTATTCTAATAAAAATAACTTAACATTTCTTTCATTCTTTGTAAAATAATCTTACATTTATTGCCAGTAATAACACAACAATGTCATGTATTTTACAATTTGTTTCTTTAACAAGGAAAATATGCAAACATACATGACTAAGGATATGAAATCCTACACAAATACAGACATAAATACAACAGTTTGTAAGAACATCATTAGAGGAAACACAAATAAGGATACAAAAATATCGTTGTTATTTTCAGAAAGAAAAAAAATATTAAAATACATAATGATGTAAAAAAGCTAAGAATAAATAAGGAAGAACAGGAAATTTGTGTACATCAAACTGATTGAAATAAGCCCTAAAACTCTTGAAAAATTATTTTGATATTTACAAAAAAAAATTTCTTACAAAAAGAATTTCTTTCCTTCATTCATTTTAAATAACTAAAAATATAAAAATCTACTTGCTAGTTATTTTTACTGTATACCGTATTTTCCTTAACAGGATGTACAATTTTTAGTATAGGAAAATATGCATATATTTCCGTTTGTCTGCATAACAACAATCTTGTGCATTTATTTGCATATTCTAGTCATGTTATTTTTTCGGAGTATTCATTCAACGGTAACATAACAAAATAAAAATATAGAAATTCGTTATTTTTAGAATCAAAAAAAAAAAAAAGAAAATATTAATATATAAATAAACAACAAAATATTTATTTTGCAATATATTCCATATGTAAAAAAATATTTGTGTACAAATACCTCTAAAAATATTGTATATATGTTTGCACAAAAGTTTAAATATTTCACATTTGTAGCAAATGCAATTTAGTTAACAAAGGTTTTAAATTCCGCTTAACCCTTATGTGTATGGCAAAAAAAAACACCTTTAAGAGAATGGCAAGGTACCCGGGTACCTATATGGAAAAATTATTGTAAACAAACATTTTTGGAGAAAATAAATGAGTGATCTCGGAAAATAACTCTGAGAGTTACAATGCACGTTCATTTATAGTAAATAGTAAATCTCAAGTCATGGCGAATATATATGTATACCATAAATCTTATATTCTTAAACGAGCAATAATTGTATATATATATATATATATATATATAATGGCTATCTCGAAAACGGCTCTAACGATTTTGATAAAATTTTGACAGTGGGTACCTTTTTTGATGTATAGGTCGAAGAAGAAGGGACTTTTGGAACCTTTGCCTCTAAGAGGGTAAAAACGGGTAAAAAGGGGAAATAATCGAAAACTATATATCTCCTAAGATAATAGGTATAGAAACAAAATTAAAATTACGTTTTAAACAGCTATGAAAATAAGCGGACAAGTGTTTGGTACTTTTTTGAAACTATGTACGGTAGGGGGTAAAAAAGGGTGAAAATTGTTTTTTTGGTACTTTTTTAACCCACTCTTATTTTTTAAACCAAAGAATATAGAAAGGAACTTTGTACTGCAGTCAATAGATGTGAAAGAAATATTGAACACGTATTTGGTACTTTTTTGATTTTGGGGCCAAAATGGGTAAAAAAGGGATAACATGATAACTTAACATCTCAAAAAGTAATATGAATAAGAATTATGTTAACTGCGTTTTAATTCAATTGGTACCAAAGAAGTACCAAATATGTATACGGAGCTTTTTGAAAGTAGGGGATAAAAAGGGGAAAAAATGTGTAATGTTATAACTTTTAAACAAATGAGTGTTTGTATGTATGTTCTTTATAGAATAGTAAACTGTGAATTTGATCATGTTATGCTCTTTAGCGAAGATGTTGCGGATAAGCCGGCGAAGGTTTTTAATTTGGTAATACTAATTTCCGTTAGGTGGCGCCACTGAAAATTACTAAAAATTAATTAAATCGTAAACTGTACACTTGATCATGCTATGAACTTTAGCAAAGTTGTAGCGCATGAGCCGGCGAAGGCTTTTTATTTGTTGTAAATAATTTCCGACAGGTGGCGCTACTGAAAATTACTCAAAATCGATTTAATCATAAGCTGTACATTTAATCATGCTATAATCTTTAGCAAAGTTGTTGCGGATAAGCCGATGAAGGTTTATTAATGGGAATGACCAAAGTCCGATAGGTGGCGCTACTGAAAATTACTCAAAATTAATTAAATCGTAAACTGTGCATTTGATCATGTTATAATCATAAGTAAAGTTGTTACGCATAAGCAGACGAAGGTTTCTTAGTTGGTATGAACAACTTCAGGTGGCGCCACTGAAAACTACTCAAAATGAATTAAATCATAAATTGTGCATTTGATTAAGCTATAATCTTTAGCAAAGTTGTTGCGCATGAGTCGACGGAGGTTTCTGTTGGTATGACCAATTTCCAAAATTTTTAAAATGAGTTAAACTGTAAACTATGCAAACTATGTGTTGATCGGACAAAATAAATAAAATAATTCAAAATTAACTAAATATTTGTACAATGTATTTCCTCTAAATTTATTTTACTACTTTATAAAATAAAATATATAAAAAATTTTAAAATTTGCCTTAAAATGCTTATCATAAAGCTCCGAGCAAGGCTCGGTCAACCAGGTACTTTGTATTAAGTAAATTAAGTTTCGTACTACAGGAAGATGTAGCCTCCAATTTTTCTACATTTGACTCCAATAATCCAAATACATGATATATAACCTTAAAATCGGTTGAAGACTTTTCTAATTATCAAAGGTTTTATAAAATATCCTATGTCCTTGAAGACTCTCCTGAGCATATGCTATAAAAAAATTATTATTTTTAAAAAACTTTAAAAAGTTTGACTAGTTTTACTTTTTTAAGGCTTTAGGATATTTAAATACCCATTTTTGATGCAATGGGCTAACGATATGTCACTTTTGCACAGGACGAAAAAAAATATTTTGTTCATACCGTTTTAAAAACTCCTTTTTTGGTTTTTTAAAATAGATTGTTAAACGAACTCGAAAAAAGTAAAAAAAATTCCCGTTATAGTTAGAACCCCCTACAGATTACCACAAAGAAAGAACTAGAGCAATATCTTTAACGGCTTAGTCGTACCTGCGACTTAAATTCAAAGGATTTCGACAAAAACATAATTTTTTATCAAAGTTATAAAAAAGCACGTAAATTGTTATATATTAGCAGTTTTTATAAGCAGAACTGAAATTATGATTGTTACAACGGATAAAAATATATATTTTAGAATATTGGTTGAAATTGGATGTCACTAGCCCTTTAATAACCAGGGTCAAGAATAAAATTTGAAAAAAATTCGAAACTATGTATAAAACAAAGAAAATCGTGTAAATCTTGTTTCTACATAAATATTCATATATAAAATATTTATAACTAATCTGTCTAATTTTGCTTTAGTTATCTTTCAATAAAATTTTACTTTTTATTACAGTTTTTTCATATATAATGTATGAAGGTACCCGGGTACCTTGCCGTACGGATACGTATATAAGATATAAATTGGACCACAGCGCCTATACAATATAATTTTTTAGCTTAAAAGCAATAATAATTTAAACTATTTCAATAGTTAGGAGTTCTCAAGAAGTTTGAGGCTTGTGAACCATCTGTTTCCATTAAAAAAGTTAAGATGAAAGTGCTAAAGGTACCGGGGTACCTTGGTATACACATAAGGGTTAATTTTCTCGAATAATGTCTCCCTGTTAGCATTGATCTTGAGCCTAGAAACTATAAATGTACTTATAATAACGAAAACCCATAATATCTATCATATTGTTATAAAATATATCGCAAACATAAAATTGATATTCCTTAAAATACAACTTAGTCGTATCGATCACAAATAATAATGATCAGATACAATAACAGTTATTGGTAATTTTATAGGAACCTGAAAAAGCTAACAAAAATATTTTCTCAGCAAAATCAAAACATCTGCTGAATAAGTTAGATAACCCCATCCACAGTGTCTAAATCATCAATAGAACTTTATTCACTTTGCATTACAAGGGGCCTTGTCTCTCCTAACACTTCCTTTTTTTCGAGATGGGTTTTCCGGTAGTTTAAACTGGCTTGCGGTTGAATTAATGTGCAATCATATAGCCCTCAACTCGAAATAATTTGGATAAACTAAGTACTGTACCCAACAACGTTGACCACTTATTACATACCTACCCATTTTATCGACAGATCTTTTAATGTGTATATTAGGGACAGAGCTTCGAAAGGCTTAATTAAATATTAGCTTAATTCCTAGGAATTCAAAAATGATTTAACAATACCTTTAGTTTAATTCCCATAAAACAATTTAAAAAAATGTGTTGATTTTTAATTCTTAGTGAATTGATTCACATGGGAATTTAAAATCAACTTGAATGAATAAAATGTTTCTTCATTCCTCTACTCCAATTTGAATTA
This sequence comes from Stomorhina lunata, assembly GCA_933228675.1. NCBI lineage: Eukaryota > Metazoa > Arthropoda > Insecta > Diptera > Rhiniidae > Stomorhina > Stomorhina lunata. Next base: position 27,337,157 of record OW121741.1, on the reverse strand, counting down.
ACATTTTTTATTCTTAATTAAAACCAGTCCAAATTGAATTAAAATATTTTTTGGTAATTTATTTTGTGCAAATCATTAGGGTGGATATAAACTAAAGATACTTGATTTTAAATCAAAAACTTAAATTCTGACTTTTTCGAGGGAAAAGTTTTTTAAACTATACCACTCATTGAATAAAAGTATATCAAGCCAAAAAACGAAAATTGAAGTTTTAATTTATAGGGTATTATTGGATCAAGTGCGATGTACATTGTTTGTAAAAACCCTAGATATAAAATAGAACAAAATTTATCATAACCTAATAAAATATTCGTATGTTTTATCAGAAAGCATACACATTTAATATAAGTATGCATGTATTCAAAAAAAAAAAACGGAACTACCCTAATGTGGCTATTTCACCGCAAACTTGTGTATATTTTGCATTTATTTGTTAAACTATAACTTTTAAAAGATATTTAGATATGCAGGAATATAGTAATATTAATGGTCTTTCGTTTATAATGACCTAATCTTTACCAGAAATTCAATCAGTGAAAGAATCTGCTTAATTAAATTTTTTTTCTAAAAAAAATTATAAAAATAATTTGTTTTTTGTGACATTAGTTTTTGTAAATATATACATATACATATAAAATGTGCTAATATGTAAGAGTATATTATCTCTGGTTTTGTTGTGTTGCTGCGAAATAATGGATTTTATATGTTTTCGAATCTGGATGAGATTATAGATTATGTGTACAAAAATCTTTAGTTTTATGTGTATCTATATTTTATTTTAAATAGTTTTTCTGATCTTATGACCAATAACAAAGAATTTTTTTATTTTTTTAAATTTCGCCTAAGTCAACTTAATAAACTTTTGAATTTTTCCACAAAAATGTTATTTGTATATGCCCTACAGGTCTAAAAAACATTAGTCCCTTAGCAGGAAGATATATTACATAGCTGAGATACATACACAATTATGATGGAATTAGAATAAAATTACAAAATTCAGTACAATTAGAAAATGTATATATACATATGTATGCATGTCGATAATGAATAAATCACATTTTAATCATATGACTTTTCATACATGTTTTTTAGACAAAGTGGACTTGGTTTTGTCAAAATCGAGATGGAAATCATCTCGGCTTAAAAACCCTTTTTTAACCCAATAACTTAAGAAAGACTAATTTCTTTATCCTCTAAAATGGGGACTTTTTTTCATGGGTATTTAATGATATTTAATCCCTAATACAATCCTGAAACTTATTTTATGGTTAAGGACTTGTTTCGTTGAGATTTATTTTATTCCGCTCTTTTATAGGTATTATATATTTTTGAACTGTAGGGTTCGTTTGAATACATTTATTTTTGTATGCCTTTACAAAATGATTTGTTTATAAAATTTTAAATTATTTTTGTATAAGATTAAGAATTGAAATAATTTAAATTAAATCTAACTGATTTTAAATTCCCTAAGAATTAATTCTTAAAAGTTAAGGCTTATGACTTGATTCAGGTGAATGTATTATGGGAATGATATAAACACTAAAATAAATTTGATTTTAAAATATGGAATTAGGAATTGAGCCTTTCGAACCTTTGATTAGGGAGCACCTTATGAAAGTGAGAAATTGAACCGTAACTCCCCCTAAAAAGGCTCTACGTAACACAAAAACATCCTGAGCAATTTTTTTTTTCAAAATTGCATAAGGGGAACACGTGCCGTATCCGCCCACAAAGTGTTAAACATTTTTGTGTGGGAAAAAATGGGAGTATTTTCGTTTTTGCCTAAATTTTAACTACTAAAAATTATATTATTTAAACAAATTTAATTGAAAACCAAAGTAGCTTTATTTTCGGCCATCAAAATTTAAAATCCATGAAGTATTTTCAAAGTTATGGCAATTTTTCCCCGAAATTTCGTGTCCTTAACGACACGCCTAAGGTTATGCAGTAAAAATATTTACTTAAGTATAAATAAATTTCAAAGTAAGACGCGCTTTACAATTTTATGACCTTTAAGTACTAAATAGTTGAGTTTTGTCAAATATAACCCAATTTACTTAGTTTTTTTTTCATATTATAAAATTATACATTTTTCTTAGGCCGGTTTCAAAAATATTTTTTTATTTTTTTTTAAATTTTTTTCGACAAATATTACAAGTAATAAATTTCCTTTCCAGTATCACAAACCAAACAAATCTGAGAATAAAATACAAAAAGAAGAGTTTGATATCCTTAACCGTTTCGCTGTACCTGCAATTTGAGGTAGCAGAATTTCGAGAAAATGTGAATTTTTTGTAATAATTCTTGTTAAAATTGTACCAATGTTCAACATTAATATATGTAATAGTGAATATATTTTCTCAGACTATATAGAATATATACGGCATTGTTTTTTAATATTGAAACAGTTTAAGCCTTTGGATACAAAAATTGTCTAAAGAAAAATTGTTGATAACAAAATTTTCTTTAGAAAAAATTTTGATAGATAAATTTTCTATAGAAAAATTTTTGATCGAAAAATTTTCTATACAAAAATTTTTGATCGAAAAATTTTCTATAGAAAAATTTTTGATCAAAAAATTTTCTATAGAAAAATTTTTGATCGAAAAATTTTCTATAGAAAAATTTTTGATCGAAAAATTTTCTATAGAAAAATTTTTGATAGAAAAATTTTCAATAGAAAAATTTTTGATAGAAAAATTTTCTATAGAAAAATTTTTGATAGAAAAATTTTCTATAGAAAAATTTTTGATAGAAAAATTTTTGATAGAAAAATTTTCTATAGAAAAATTTTTGATAGAAAAATTTCTGATACAAAAATTTTCTATAGAAAAATTTTTGATACAAAAATTTTCTATAAAAAATTTTTTCATACAAAAATTTTCTATAGAAAAATTTTTGATACAAAAATTTTATAAAATAATAAATAATAAAATTTTATATTGAACATATTTTTCTAAAAAAATTTAATATAGAAAAACTTTTAATAAAAAAATTTTCTGTTTTAAAATTTTTGATAAAAAATTTGCTATTGAAAAATTTTTGATGAAAAAAATTGTTTAGAAAATGTTTTTATAAAAAATCGTATTTTGTCCAAAGTAGTTTAAGCACCAACATTAGTAAAAAAATAATTTTGATAAGGTTTACTCAATATTCAGAGAATTCTGAATATTGAAGAATTCCGGTCTGGTTTGTCCGCAACTTTGACAAATCGCTGCATCATGGCGGGCAATTAACATCATAATTTCGGTAAATTATTTTACACAATAAATCGAAGCATTTTAATTCGATCGAAATATAAGATACATCATAAGCATTTGTGTAACATACTTTAAGGAAAATCTAAATGTTATTTAATATAAAGATATTGCAATCCATACATTTTTTCTGTTGAATGTGAAATTACACAACAATGAAAAACAAATAAACGCACAGACAAACATACATTTCTTAGCTAATGGGTGTTTTTCTTAGAGGTATAGAACTTCGAATTGAAATAAAACTCAAGAAAATCGTTTTAATGTCCATCAATTTGGCTTTATTGGAAGGATAATTTTATGCCATTAATGTTTAAATATGATTTCGGTCATGTGGCCGCTGCGGCTGACTCGAATAAAGCCAATTCTACAGGTCCAATTTTCAACTACTTTTTCGAGCATATGGGGCCGTATGTTGGCAATAACGCCACGAATGTTGGCTTCCAAGTCCCCTAACGTTTCTGGTTTGTTGGCGTAGACGAGCGACTTCACATATCCCCAAAGAAAATAATCCAGTGGTGTCAAATTGCACGATCTTGGTGGCCAATTGACAGGTCCATTCCGCGAAATTATGCGCTCATCGAATGTTTCCTTCAATAAATCAATTGTGACGTGCGCTGTGTGGTATGTAGCGCCGTCTTGTTGGAACCACAACTCATCCACATTCATGCCATCCAATTGGGGAACAAAATAGTCGGTTATCATGGCTCTATACCGGTCTCCATTTATGGTAACTGACTCTCCAGCATTATTTCGGAAGAAGTATGGCCCAATGACTCCACCAGCCCATAGAGCACACCAAACAGTCAGTTTTTGTGGATGTAATGGCGTCTCAAGGGTCTCATGTGGATTCTCTTCACTCCAAATGCGGCAATTTTGCTTGTTGACGTAGCCCTTCAACCAAAAATGAGCCTCATCACTGAACAAAATTTTGCGATGAAAATCAGCATCGAGATCAATCTCATTTTCGGCCCATACACCAAAATCACGACGCATTGCATGGTCTCGCGGCTTTAATTCTTTCACAAGCTGGATCTTGTAAGGTCGCAAGCTAAGATCTTTGCGCAAAATCTTCCATAAAGTTGATGGAAAACTCCAATTGCTGTGCACGGTGGCGAATCGATTCATTCGGGTTCTCTTCAACACTTTGCTCTACAGCAGCAATTGTTTCTTCGGTGCGCACTGTTCGACGTCGCTGCGGATGCGTATTATCACATAGAGTAAACGTAGTGCGAAAACGATCCATGGTTAACCGAATTAATTGCTCTGATGGACGGTTATGTCCACCATAAAATGGACGGAGCTTGCGGTAAACTTCGCGAAGTGAATCATTATTTTCGAAATAAATTTGCACGATTTGCAAGCGTTGTTCTTTTGTCAACCTGTTCATGATGAAATGGCAAACCAAACTAAACATTAATACTTGACAGCTGACAAAATGGCCGCCAGTTAAAAAAGTGATGCCAACTTAAAGTTCTATACCTCAATAAAAAACACCCGATATTTCACATTGGATAGTCTCCATTAGTTGTTTTCGATTTAGAGTAAAAGCGGTATACCCTCTTGTTTATGGAGTTTTTAAAACGACCATACGTCAAATCAATGTATGGCATTTTAAAGAGTCTTTGATATAAGTTTAACATATAAGCTTCACCTCATTGTAACTTATTTGTCAAAAGTTCCATTATAGTAAAAGAATTTCATTTAAACTAAATGTTTTGACAAACAAACGAATATTTTAATAAATCAAATTTTATTAAAATGTTTGCAAAATAAATTATGTTGAAAATACCTAAGGTATGTTACACAATATTAACTTAAAAGTTTGATTTATTATCGATATCGATTTGGCTATAGAATTAATCACATGATGAACAAGGAAAATGTAACTCCCCTGAGGACAACCCTTTACGAGTTTGCATGATATCCGGATCGAAATAACTGTACATGTATATGTATAGGTAGTTTTATGCTATAAGTTTTTCGATGACCTTTTAAAGAATGTATACAGTGGTTCAAACGTATAATCGGACATCGGTATAATACTTAGTTTAAGTGCTTTTATAACAAGATCTTTTTCAATAAAAAATTCTTTTTGATGAATTTCGCTATAAAAATTATTTTATTTGTCTATAAAACCAAAAAAGAGAAAAAACAACAATTTATTTCATAAAAAAACAAAAAATATCAAAATTAATTCATATTTTGAGATCAAACGAATAATCGGACATAATAATAAATACAGACTTTTAAAGAACTTAGAAAAAAAATTATTATTTCGTAGCACACCCTTTGGATTCAATAACATTTCTGAGTCTGTTTTGCATCGAATTGACCAAATTGGCGCACACTTCCAACGGAATATTGTTCCACTCATGTAACAACGCTGATTTTAGTTCATTTATATTGTTATAGCTGTTTTTATACACTCTACGACCTAGTTCATCCCATAAATTCTCTATGACATTTAAGTCTGAGGATTGTGGGGGAGGACTCAACAGCTTAGGGCAATGGTGCATCAGCTTTATTTTACCAGATTTTTTCTGGGAACATTTTTAACTCATTACAAATTTTGTGGAGTAATTTTTCTTAAAATTTCGTATATAACCCTTAAACGCTTTAAATAGCCAAAAAAATCCTCAACCTAAAAAAGCTTTACCCTTTTACTACTTTTCTAATTAGTAATAAAGCTTTTAAGGGTCATTATTTTACTTTTCGTCTTTTATTTTACCTTTTTATTTTACTCGTTTTTAAAAGAATCTAAATTAGTTTTCGAAATTCGAAACCTTTAAAATAGCTTTGCTTAAAGATCAAATATCATTTGAGGGTAAATGTTCCCTTTAGAATAATTCAATAAGAAATGTTAGAAAGAAAGAACGATGTAATGTTTTGACTTTTCCAAATCCCCTTTAAATAACTTGCAACAAATCACAACAATTTCAAAAGATTTGTTAGTAAAACATTTAAATATTGTTTCTTTCCAAGTCCTTTTATAATGTAATATCTGCTTGTGTTTAGTTATACTTAACAAAAAGAATAGAATTTTATATTAGAAAGAAAATCTAAGGACTTTAAAATAGATTTAAATTACTATTGTTTTTTATTTGATTTTTATTTTATTTCGTTTTCCTTAAGAGAAAAAAGAAACCAGGAAAAGCATTTGGGGAATTTCAAATAGGGAATATTTTATATGTATTTGTATAAATATTTACTTGGCTTTTGTAGAAGTAGTAGAAAGTTAAGTGTTGTTAAGGAGCAGCAAAGACAGAGAATCCTTAAAAGTACAAAATTTAACATTATAATTCCAGTCAAACGGCCATCAGGCCAAAAAGGAAAACAATAAAGAAACAAGCTTTAAATGGAAAACAAATTGAAAATACAAATAACGAAAACAACTGAATTGATTGTTATTAACGAGCATTTACAAGCAAAACAAGGATGTTCTAGAATTTTAAATTTTGATTTTTAAATAGTTCAAATATTTCCTTAACTTGTTTTATTTGGTCAAAGACAAATCAATTTGAAATGGTTTTTTTCTTTAATAAGGCTTCCAAAAAAGAATTTTAAAAACAAACAAAAAAAAACAGTAGAAATTGTATATAATGAAAAATTAATACAAAGCAATTAATTACAGGGGCATTTACTCATTATTTCAATGACAAACTTCTATTAAATTTACTGATGTACAAAACACAAATAAGGAAACGGAAATATATATCACACTATTGCTAAGTACTAGTTGTAAATAAAGACAAGTAAATTACATAACCAAATACAAGCTTTTGAGCGACCTTAAAATAAAATGGACGATTTTTGACGGGTACATTAGGGTGGAGCGAAAAACAACTTTTATTGAAATTCGATATGCATGGATTAAAAATCGATGCTCTACATCCTAAGGTACTCAAAACAAATGTGTCTTCCTAGATCAATGTCCTGAGGTGGCTCACAGGTCATTTATTTCTACCACCCGTTCGTATGGAGAAAAAATTTGGGTCATTTTAGTCCCCACATCTGCTAAGGGTTAAGCAAGAATTTTTAATTAAACATAGAATAGAATATTTTCTAAAACCAATATAATTAGATTTTTTTTTAAATTATTGTAAAAAAATTAAAATTTTTTTTCTAAAATATGCCAATTTGCGTTGCGCTTTCTTTGGCGATATCTTAGTTACTGATCTACCGATTTTGATGACATTTAATAGTGTGTTGCGTTGAATGATTTCTTAAAATTTGATATACAGTTCAATAAATTTTTTTTAAACAACATAGTTTTTTGATAAAAACACAGTTATTTTGAAAAATACTGTTATTAAAAAAAAACAAATTTTAATTCTTATCGAATTTTGAATTTTGGCGCTATCCCTGGTATCTATAGAAAATAAAAAATGGTAATTTAGCATCGAATTTCGAGTTTGGCTATATCTTAGTTGTAAGTAGAACTATATGTTGCAGTTTAATAGTGTACTTCGTGGAACACTATTAACATCTAATACCTATACATATAAGTTATGGCGGTATGCCATCTAGAAGCTAATCAAACTTGATTTCATCATACCGAAATATGTCTGAAATAAGTGACTTTTGCACATTATGATGGCCTAATCTAAATAGGTCCGCTAAATATTCTTATTAAAGCAACCATTTAATCGGTCCTCTAATTTTAAAGATATATGCATTTAAATACGACCTTTCTCAAGGTGCGAAATGTTGCAATGCTATGTAATTTCTGAAATTGTTTGTATTTCAATCTACCTCCAAAATAAAGACCCAATATAAAACATGGTTATTCTCTAATTAAAGTATTATCATATATCGCCTAAAAATTAAATATATAAGATTTGAAACTTTTTCAGATTAGAAAATCAATAAACTTATATTAGTATTTTTATAGGATTCACCTAAATAGGTCTTCAGAAACATACATACTTGTAATTGACCAAAAACTCTTTCCACTCTGCACTTTACTTTTGTAACACCATTGGTGAAGGGTATTTAAGGTTCGGCATAGCCGAACATAGCACTCTTACTTGTTGTAAGACTCAATGATGAAAATGACTTGAATAGTACAGAAATCTGACAAAAGAACCAAAAAGTTGAATGTCCCTAAACAAGTAAACTAAAACATTTATTGACTGTCGACTTTCATTTTCCTCAGTGATGTAGGTTATGTTATGGACCATAATACTTTTTTTACATGTTTTTATGTAAGTAGATGTAATGTGAAAAATAGAAAAGAAAATAATCTTAATAAATTATTCTATACTATTACTATTCTTTATGGTAATATAAATGTGTGTAGGTATTTATTTCGCAATAAAAGTTTCTCATTAGAAGTCAAAACAATTTTCATTTGATTTGTTTTTACGCATTTTCATAATTATATTGGCGCGTGTACTTAACTATTGTTATAGCCAGATTGTCATGACATGTTTATTAAAGCAGTTGTTATGATATTTCAGTTACTACTAGTTGCTATTTGTATATAAATAGTTTGAGGGATATAGCGTTCAGCAACATGTGCGAATAATAGAGGTGTCTTATCATAAAGAAGGTGCTATATTTGGGAAACGTTGAAAATAATTAATAATTTTTGAAGGAGTTAGATGGCGAAGCTTTTTTTCTTAATTTTAAAACATCGTCTATTACAAATGTCTTAATATTTCTAAGCAAAAATTGAATTTGTTTTTAAAATTATGAAAATCATAATTTTTCGATTTTAAGACTATTTTTAGGTTTTTCCTTTAAAATCGTGAAAGGAATTCTTTTTGCAAACAACCGAAAACAAAATTAAAACACTTTATGCCGTTTTACAAAGTTATATTTTTTATTAACTTTAGAGTTAATCACTTTAAACACACTTTCACAAAAACTGTAAACAAACTTCACAAAACTGCTTTACAAATATTCTTAGTCACACTGTTCTCTTATACGCGTCTCAATTAAAACTCTTTCCACAATAATCGTTTATCGACCTTAAATATTAGAGTAGAGAGTTTCTAGCATTTTCTGCAGACATAAACAAAGAGTTGCTGTCGCTGATTACACTAACAATGTGGCTTACGAAAGTTCAGGCATGTTCCAATACATTCTCGCATGATCGAAAACACACCCACACATACGTTGTACTAATAGATTATCTGAAGTTAAATGCAACAGAGAGAGAGAGTGTAGATGAACTTTGCACTAAGAATTTCATTGCTATTCAGAATAAGGTCTGATATCACATAAAGCTCATTTTCTTGATTTGAACTGATTTTCTTAAACCATTACAAAATTTTATGCCTATATTGCGGACTTCTATGTTAAAATCAGGGACCGAAAACAACTGTAATTTTTGATTAAAAAAAGCAACCGCAAGGAAATGTCGGAGAATTAAACCAAGTATACCATTTTTATAGTCTTAATGCGATGGTTTTTAAAAATCTGATTTTTATTTTTAGAAAGAAAAATAACAGTTATTTTTTGATTTTTATTTTTTTGAGCAAAAATAACAGTTATTTTTAACTTATACTTTTTCGAGCAAAAATAAAAGTTATTTTTTAACTTTTATTTTTTTCGAGCAGAAATAAAAGTTATTTTTGTGTTTCCAACCCCAACTATGATTACAAAACTCAACTCCATTAATTTTTGAGCATATGTAAATTATTTTCACTGAAAAATTATCTTTGTTTGAAAATTTTTCAATAAATTTATCATAATTTCAAACAAAAATAACTTTTATTTCTGCTCGAAAAAATAAAAGTCAAAAAATAACTTTTATTTCTGCTCGAAAAAATAAAAATCAAACAATAACTTTTATTCTTGCTTGAAAAAATAAAAGTAAAAAATAACTGTTATTTTTGCTCGAAAAAATTAAAGTTAAAAATAACTTTTATTTTTGCTCGAAAAAAATAAAAGTCAAAAACAACTGTTATTTTTTATGAAAAAAATAAAAGTAAAAAATAATGTTTATTTCTGCTCGAAAAAATAAAAGTCAAAAAACAACTTTTATTTTCTGACTTTTACGATAAAAGTTATAACAGTTACGATCCCTGGTTAAAATTATGTAGTTTGGGCTTACATAGCCAACATTTTTTTGCCAAACTTTTTTGGTTGTTTTATTTTGATGAATGATTCCTTTTTGTATACATAATTACAAGTATTAACTTTCATTATTAACTATAACTTTATTAAAATCACTTCATTTATTCTTTCTCTTAATTTTAGTTCTTCCAGAACAACCCATCATCTTGGATCGATGGGGTCGTCAACTAAATGGTACAAAATTAGGGCCAAAACAGGAAGGTGATGATATTGTTATTACCTGTCGTGTGGTGGGAGGTAAGTTCTTTTCAGCTGCTATTTCCATACAAATAATTTTAGTTTTTCTTTTCTTTTCGTTTTGTTTGTTTTGTGCAATTTTCTGTTATTATGGAGGTTATTAAAAAAACATAAAAAAGAAACCAAAAAGAAGTTTTTTGTACATATTTTGGCCACATTCGTAAGTGTTGTTTTGGTCATGGTTACTGGTTTTGCTAGAAGTCCGTTGTTTGCGTTCTGATAGTAATTTAAGAATTCAATTTCCCTTTTAATTTCCCAAAAGCATTAAAGGCACACATATACACATACATATGTACATATGTATGTATGTTTGAACTAACATGCGAGCCAAACGATTGCCAGGACAACAGCAACAACTTCTACACTGATGAACTCATGAATTTTCCGTCTAGCAGGAACAACAACAACAAAATGTGTGTGAAGAAAACACTGGCCCATAGAAATTAACTACCCAACAGCAGAACTATATTTAGAACGAATATAACTTTTAGAGATTGATTTTATTTTTGTTGGTTGGTTCCTTTTTTATGTTAAGAAATAAAATCTATAACCATTTCTATACTATTTCACTTTTTTTTACTGATATTTTTCTATTTATTTTTTTCCCATAATCTTGTATCTTTTTATCCAAATTCCATAATGTCTGGTAATGTTGCTGTGGCCCACCATCAAAAATTCTCCTTATGCTTGAACTTTTACCAACCAAATATCGAATATCTAAAAAAAAAATGTTACAAATCTTTTGCTACTGCTCCTTCTTACACCAACAAATAACCACAATAACGTCTGACAACAACCAACAACTACATCAACGATTACCCAGGACGCCCCCAGCCACAAGTGCGATGGCTTGTTAATGGTCTACTGGTCGACAACCAATATGAACACAATTCCGGTGATGTTATCGAGAATCGTTTACTCTGGCCATCAGTTCAACGTACGGATTTAAATTCTGTATTCACATGCCAGGCATTGAATACGCAATTAGATAAACCCAAGGAAAAAAGTTTCATCTTGGATATGCACCGTAAGTATTTAGATTCAATACTCGTACATATACACAAATAGATTTTTATCCTAAGAGATACAAAACAAAAAAAGCAAAAAACACATGACCAAATTTATATTGGATAGAAAAAAAATTTAAATAGGAAAAACAAATTTGTTAGAAAAGTGGAAGAAGAAAAAAAAGAAGATATTGCTTAAATTTGAATTTAATCGTTATTTTTCTTAGTAGAATTTTTTTTAAAGAATGTATAAATTAAAGCCTTTTAACCCTCTGCGACTGACGTGTAGTCCTTAAGATACCAACAAAGTAAATTTTTTTTGCAGAAAATTCATGATATGCCAATGAATAACATATAACACGAATTTTCGCTTTGAATTACAAAAAGTAACTATAAAAATGATGTCTTACATACATGAACAACAAACCAAACGGATCTTGAAAACTATAAACCATGGAAATTCGTGTGTGGTAGTCTACCACATCATTAGATTAGTTAGAACTATATCATGTCTGTCGCAGAGGGTTAAAGAAGAATCAACAAACTTCAACAGCTTTATGAAAACACTTACATACATACAAAAGTTCAGGACTTCACACAAAGCTGATGTTTTGCACACAAAAGCTTTAGATGCTTACGCAAAATAATTCTTTGCAAAAAAGCATCAATTTTGTACATATAAGCTCAGGGTTTGAATTTGAAAGCTGACATTTTAAATACAAAAGCTTCTTTTCTAAGATTTAGAGACACACATATACACACAGAAGCTTAACGTGTTCACACTTAATGAAAAATCTCACTTTTTGTATAGAAAAATAAAGGTTTTATGGAAAAAACTATAAACATTAAACATTTAAAATCTAAAGCCTTGAGTATGTTATTCTTTTATCAATCATTCTATAAACTTAAATACTCAAGTTCTGCGTTCAATAATTTTAATTTTTTTACAAAAACTTTTATAAATAAAAAAAAACTTCAATGCAGGAATAAGCTTTTCCATAAATATTTGCTTTCTGTTCACAAGTGTTTAAGCTTCAAAAGCGTTCTTTTTATACACAAGAATTTTTAACACAGCTTTCGTTTTGCACACAACAATTTGTTTTACGAAAAAAGCTCTCATATGGTTCAATTAGTTAAAAGCTCAAATTTTCCTGTTAAATGAAATCAAACATTTTGCTTCTTAACTAAATCTCACGTTCTGTATACAAAAGTTTAAACTTTTCCATAAAAGCTTCCATAAAAGCTTATATTTAGTTATACAAAATAACATGTACAAAAAGGTACGAAATTTTTATACGAAAGCTAAAATTTTGCACACAACAATGTAAAAATTTGTAAAAAATTTGCATTTTACCCAAAGGCTAAAATTTTGTACACAAAATTTTAATACAAAAACATTATTCTTTAATACTCGATTGAGCTTCAGCTTGACAAAAGCATACAAAAGCTTTAATTTATTTCTTATTAAAAAGCTTGTATTTTGTGCCCAAATGTTATAGCTTTGCACATACAGCTTTAACATAAATATACAAAAGCTAATTTTTGTATTTCTTGATAAAAGCTTTTATATATACATACGAACTCTCTTATACAGGCATGTCACACAATCCGATCGGAATGGTCAATTTCGTATTTTCAAATCGATCATTTTTGGTTTAGGTTCTCCAGATTTCGATTGATTTTGTTCATACCGAAAAGAATGTAAAATCACAATTTTAAATTTAAATATGGCAACGTTGTGCAAACCAAAACAAAAAAATATACGTTTTCTAGTAAAAAGACATAAACGAAACAGAAAAAGTGCCTTTAAAGGAATTTTAAACAATATTGGAGAAAGAATTTTTTTATTAAAAAATTTCCGGAAGTTCAATTGTTGTTTTAAATGAGAAGACTTCAAAACGCAGTTTAAAAACTACGTAGAATAAATTTTTGGGATGCGTCCGATCCTGATCCTATTTATAATGCCAGCTTTTAAAACTAATTAATTTTTGTTTGAACAAAAAAGTAGTACTCATGAAAAATTATGTGTCACCACTTTGTTGAAAAGTGGATCATGATTTGAGAAGACATTAAATTTTGCTAGTTTTTGGAAATAAACAGATAAAAAAATATGACTTTTAATTAAAATTTATTAATAAATCAAAATTTTTTTTATAATAAAGTGTTTTCAAAATTTTTTAAAATTATAATTTTTCTAAAAAAGACAGTTCCACTTATAAAAACAGGAGAGCTTTCATTCTCAAAAATTTTTTCGTTTTCTGAAGAAGCTAAATACGAAATTAATTAGACTTTCGATCGGAATTGGTTTCTATGACATGGCTGACAAACAAGCTATCATTTTGTACATAAAAGCTAAAATTAAAAAAAAAAACTGTAAGCTTTTATACAAGAATGAGCTTCAATACATGAATGAGCATTATATGTACATAACTATGTATAAAAAAGCTACCTGGTCCCAAAAATTGAGCTCTTAATTTTAAATACAATAACTCATGTATTAAACAAAGTGGGGGCCACTTTGTTATAACTAACAAGGTTAACAATTTGAGCTATTGCATCCGAAAACTCGAAAAAAGCTTTAGTATTGTTAAACTTTTTAAAAGCTTATTTATTTTTTGGTGTTTTTAATGTTTTATTAAAACCAAATATTTAAGAGTTTAAGTTTCTTTTTCAAAAGATTGCAATTTTTTAGCTTTATAAACCAAAATATATAACAAAAGTTACAGTTCAATCTTGCTCAAGGTGAACAAAGGGTCTACTATTAAAAGTTTTCTACCATTAAGTTGAAATAAAATTATGTGTGTATTTTATTCATTTTAAAGACCTGTTGTTAATATGCCTTCCAAACGACTGCCATGGCTTCTCTGAGTGAAACTCATAAGAAATGTCCACAACCATCACAACGGCTCTGTTGAAAACACAATTTATTTGTGTCTAGATCGTCCAGTTCGGGCAAAATAAAATGATCATCGACATTTAGTGGTTGCCGTTGACTGTGATGGAATGACTAATGTTTTTTTTTGTATTTATTTTCTATTGTTTTTATACCCTTCACCACCATAGGTGGAAAGGGTATTATAAATTTGTGCTGATGTATGTAACGCATAGAAATATTTATCTTAGACCCATCTTTTAGTATACCAATAAGCTTAGAATCACCTTCTGAGTCGATTTAGCGATGTCCGTCCGTCTGTCTGGCTGGCTGGCTGGACCCCCATGTAAACCTTGCAATCAAACTACAGGTTGCAATTTTAAGGATAATTTGATAAAATTTGGCACAGATCATTTTTTTGATAATAGGACCAATGCTATTGAAATTCGTCAAAATCGATAAATTATTTATGGTACCTCCCATAGGTCTCACTTCCCGGAATTGATATATTGGCCACAAAAATCAATATTTTTTCATGAAATTTATGTAAACTTAAATCATTGTACCAAATTTTGTTGAAATCGGTCCACATTTGACCATAGCTCCCATACAAACTCTTTTCTCAAAACGCACTAGATGGGGCAAAGTTCACTAAAACGCTCGTAAATACGAAGGTAATAAGATTTTTAAGTTTATTTTTTGCAAATATAATTTTTGCCAAATTTCGAGATAATCGGTCCACATTTGACCCTAGCTCTCATATAAATCCAAATGACGGAAACAACTTAAATGCATAAGTTTTGAGAATATGTTTGTATGATGGAAAAATATAGCAAATATTTGTCTTTATACAGGACCTTAGTGGTGAAGGGTATCGTATGGTCGGGCATTACCGACTATAGCACTTTCTTACTTGTTTATACTATCGAAATATATAAAAAAAATTATATTTTTAATATAATTGTTATAATTTTATAAACATGAAAAAGCTCAAGTTATGCAAACAAAAACTTAAGTTTTTATTATATAAAATCAGGTTTATTTAAACTTAATTCAGTTAAATATGAAAAAGCCTGCTCTTTTTATAGAAAATCTGGAGTTTTGTACATGGTAACTTTATCATGTTATCAGTAATCAAAATTTAAAATTCTAAGCTTCGGTATATAAAACTGCACAGAAAAACTCACAAAAACTTACGTTGTTGTTTGGTACAAAATGGCTTTCGTTAAAAATAAAGATGTTGCAGCCTATCCCACGATATCGAACGTTTTCAATCGTTCGCATCCTCAACGAAAAACAACTGATTTGCGTCCCTCTAAAAGTTTTCAGTACGACAAGTCGAACGAAAATGAACGCGAGCGAAAACGTAAATACTTTAATACAAATTTGCGTCTCACTATGTCATTTATCTGCCAGCTGCACGAAAATATATGTCAAAATCACTCACACACGTTTTAGTTTTCGTTTCCATCTAAAAAAGCCTGAAAACCTAAATTATTTCAAAAACAGGAACTCTATTTTTTCTATTTTATTAACAAAAATTTAAGACGTAATTGTAACATTTTCCACAAGAATAGGCTTCCGATATTCGTACAAACTGAAAAAAAATATTTTGAAAAAATTCCATACATACTTATCGCACTTGATCAACAAGAGGGTATTAACTCAAAATTTAAAAATTTTCAGCAGAGTCAAAAAACTATTTTATTTTACTACTACTTTCATATAAAGAAGATTGGTAAAACTGTAGTTTTTTTGGCGAAATTATAGTGAAAATGATGTCAGATTTGTACAATGGGTAGATAAGACCACTACACATCAATTTCTTCTAAAAGTGAAAATTTAAAAATTTTGTTCTTGTTGAACAAGTGCGATATGTATGTATTTATTTTATTTACTAAACGGACAGTGTTGTATATTAATAGTAAAATTTACTAATTTCAGAGCTTTTTTTCTTAAATTGTTGATAAATTTGTCAAACTGTCAATTAGGCAACATTGAAATTTGTTAATTTTCAAATATCTTACGTTTCAAAACGTAAAGCCAGAAGAACGATAAATCGAAAAATAGTGGGACGCTCGTTCGAACGAAAATGAGTAACTTACTTTCGTTTGCATAATTTTTCGTTCGACATCGTGGGATAGGCTATTGATCTTTTTATATAAAAAATGAGATTATATCTATATGGAATTATATAAGTTTTAATTTTATAAACAAAAAGTCAAGTATCTAAATAGAAGCTCTAGTTTAGTCAAACTTCATTAAGTTTAGAGCGAAAAAGCTTGCGCTTTTTACAAAATATAGGATTTCTGTAAAAAGTGCAATCTTTTTCGTACTAAACTTAATTAAGTTGTATTAAGTTCGTCAAGTATAGGATAAAAAGTTCTTTTTTTTTAACCAAAAGCTCAGATCATCAATAATCAAAGTTAAAATTGAAATCTAAACTTTTGTATACAAGATTGCACAGAAATTAAATTTGTAGAAGCTCAGGTTTAATCAAGCTATATTAAGTTAAGTACTAAAAAGCTAGCACTTATTACAGACAAGCTCTAGTAATAAAGTTGTAATTAAGTTGGATAAAAAGTTTTCAGGCTCAGGTTATTAATAAGTTAAAACGTTTAAATTGTACTTTTGTGTTAAACATCGAATATAAATGCCTGCGAAAACTTAGGTTTTTACTTTTTACAAAAAGGATAAGGTTAAATATTAAAAAGCTCAGGTATAGTTAACATGATTTTTGTTATGTAGGAAAAAGCTTTCTCTTATTTTCAGAAAAGCTCGTGTTTTAGACATTCATCAGGCTTAGGATGAAAAAAGCTCAATTTATATATAAAAGCTTTTCAACATAATTTCTATATTTTTTGCGAACTTGCACACACATTTATATTTTCTCAATGTACCGGAAACTCATCGCTAATAGTTCGTCTCTATTATTTATTATTCTTTCATTATAGTTACAATATTCATAAAGTTGTAGAATAGCTTTTTTTGTTAGCTATAATTTTTTTTGGCTTAATACTTTATGAGTTTATGGCTTATGAAAATTTCGTTAATTTTTTTTTTTTGCTATTTTTGTTAGCCACTTTTATTTTAATAATTCATAAGTCATAACTTTTTTCTTGTGGCTTTCCATTTTAAAATTTTGTGCAAAAAAAAGAAGAATTGTTCAGCTAATATGTCGTTAGGGATGTTTAGGAATTGAGCAAAAAAATTTAGGAATTGTAGGGATGTAAAGATGAAATTTAAATAAGTTTTAAAATTCCGATGTTTAAGGAAGGATTTTTTAATGTCGATATGTTGTCAGTTGTTAGTCCATTATTTAATAAACTCTAACGGAAACTTTACAAAAGCTTTTTATCCAGTTTTACAAAATTCTTAAGCTAATGACTTTCAAGCTAAAGCTTAAGTGTGAAGTTGGGCTCACAACAAAATTCTCTATCGTGAAAAAACGAAATTACTTTTTTAGACAACATAATAGCCTCAAATAAAATTGCACGTATATTTCTTAAATTTCCACTAATTATATAACAACTTTGATTTATAACTTACCTACTCCAGACAAAACTAATTTATTAGCCCTCAAACCTGGTAAAAACTTTAACAAATGATTTTTTGCCTTTGGTTTTTTCTCCTAAACCTAGAACAAAAATTTTCATATATTCCCTATTAAAACATTAATAAAACTAAGTTAAGTAATTTGTCTATTAACAGACATAAAAATTAATTTGAAAAAGTATTCAGAAGTATTGTTTTTCTTGCCATTTCCGATAAAATGTGTGTTTTAGCATAAAACTCCTACTTTTAACACATGCAAATTGAACCGGGCAAATAGAGACTTAGGAGTAACAAACAAATTAAACCGAGAAAATGTAAATTGTTTGGCTAAATGTTGGCAATATTTTTTCTAATTTTATTGCATTTCAACATTTCTAAGGGTATGAACCCCTAGACAATACAAAACAAAAAAAAAACAACTTTATAATACAATTTATTTCCACACAGGAAAAACTTAATAACAAAAGCAACATATAACATATAATATACAACAACAACAATAATAATAATGAAAAACTCTTAATGTATTTACAGTGAAACCGCTTGAAGTGAAAATAATTGAACCGCCTAACTCGATGGTAGCCGATAGACGATATGAAGTTACATGTGAATCAACCGGTTCTAGACCAAATGCCATTATAACCTGGTATAAAGGAAAAAGGCAATTACGCCGCACCAAGGTAACTTTCCTATTCCCATACAAATGCTAGGGTTAGTTTTTTTTTTGCTCGCTTAATACAATTGTTTGAAATATTTATGTCTGTTTTGTAAAGGAGGTAGTGGGTGGTGTAATAGTATTTGTGGGTGTGTACATGTGTAACTGTTTGTTTTATATTTGCTCCAGTTACAATATTAAGGGGTTAGAAGCAAAACAAACTAAAAGTTTTAACAAAACCAGTTTAATTCGTTTTAAAGGAAAAACTAAATGCACTATGGGCAAAATGAATAAAATGGGCACACAAAAAATTTGTTTGAGACCTAATTTTATCTCGTTTTTTTTCGTCTTCCCTCTAGCAAAATTTTTTAATTTATAGAAATTTTTTTATCGAAAATTTTTGTAGAACAATTTTCGATAAAAAAAAAATTTTTATTGAAAATTTTTCTATAGCAAAATTTTTTTATTGAAAGTTTTTCTATAGAAAAATTTTTTTATTGAAAATTTTTCTATAGAAAAATTTTTTTATTGAAAATTTTTCTATAGAAAAATTTTTTTATTGATAATTTTTCTATAGAAAATTTTTTTTATTGAAAATTTTTCTATAGAATTTTGAAAAATTTTCGATAAAAAAATTTTTTTATAGAAAAATTTTCAATAAAAAAATGTTTCTATAGAAAAATTTTCAATAAAAAATTTTTCTATAGAAAAATTTTCAATAAAAAAATTTTTCTACAAAAAATATCTATAGGAAAATTTTCGATAAAAAAAATTTCGATAAAAATGTTTTTCTATAGAAAAATTTTCGATAAAATTTTCGATATAGAAAAATTTTCAATAAAAAAATTTCTCTATAGAAAAATTTTCGAAAAAAAAAAATTTTTTATAAAAAAATTTACGATAAAAATATTTTTCAATAGAAAAATTTTAAATAATAATATTTTTCTAAAGAAAACTTTTCGATAAAAATATTTTTCTGTAAAAAAATGTTCGATAAAAATATTTTTCTATAGAAAAATTTTAAATAAAAATATTTTTCTATACACAAATTTTCGATAAAATTATTTTTCTATGGAATATTACACTATAATATAATATAATAATATTGTTCTATAGAAAAATGTTCGATAAAAAATTTTTTCTATAGAAAAATTTTGGATAAAAAAAGCTTTCTATAGAAAAATTTTCGATAAAAAATTTGTTCTATAGAAAATTTTTCGATAAAAAATTTGTTCTATAGAAAAATTTTCGATAAAAAAATTTTTATTGAAAATTTTTCTATAGAAAAATTTTTTTTTTTTTTTAAATTTTTCTATAGAAAAATTTTCAATAAAAAATTTTTTCTATAGAAAAATTTTCGATAAAAAAATTTTTCTACAGAAAAATTTTCAATAAAAAAATTTTTCTATAGAAAATTTTTCAATAAAAAAATTTTTCTATAGAAAATTTTTCAATAAAAAAATTTTTCTATAGAAAAATTTTCAATAAAAAAATTTTTCTATAGAAAAATTTTCAATAAAAAAATTTTTCTATAGAAAAATTTTCAATAAAAAAATTTTTCTATAGAAAAATTTTCAATAAAAAAATTTTTCTATAGAAAAATTTTCAATAAAAAAATTTTGCTATAGAAAAATTTTCATAAAAAAAATTTTGCTATAAAAATTTTTCTATAGAAAAATTTTTGATACAAAAATTTTTCTATAGAAAAATTTTCGATAAAAAATTTTTTCATAGAAAAATTTTCGATAAAAAAATTTTTTCATAGAAAAATTTTCGATAAAAATATTTTTCTATAAAAAAATTTTCGACAAAAATATTTTACTATAAAAAAATTTTACACAAAAATATTTTTCTATAGAAACATTTTCAATAAAAGAATTTTTCTATAGAAAAATTTTCGATAAAAAAATGTTTCAATAGAAAAATTTTCGATAAAAAAATGTTTCTACAAAAAATATCTATAGGAAAATTTTCGATAAAAAAAATTTCGATAAAAATGTTTTTCTATAGAAAAATTTTCGATAAAATTTTCGATATAGAAAAATTTTCAATAAAAAAATTTCTCTATAGAAAAATTTTCGAAAAAAAAAAATTTTTTATAAAAAAATTTACGATAAAAATATTTTTCAATAGAAAAATTTTAAATAATAATATTTTTCTAAAGAAAACTTTTCGATAAAAATATTTTTCTGTAAAAAAATGTTCGATAAAAATATTTTTCTATAGAAAAATTTTAAATAAAAATATTTTTCTATACACAAATTTTCGATAAAATTATTTTTCTATGGAATATTACACTATAATATAATATAATAATATTGTTCTATAGAAAAATGTTCGATAAAAAATTTTTTCTACAGAAAAATTTTGGATAAAAAAAGCTTTCTATAGAAAAATTTTCGATAAAAAATTTGTTCTATAGAAAATTTTTCGATAAAAAATTTGTTCTATAGAAAAATTTTCGATAAAAAATTTTTTCTATAGAAAAATTTTTTATTAAAAATTTGTTCTATAGAAAATTTTTCGATAAAAAATTTGTTCTATATAAAAATTTTCGATAAAAAATTTTTTTCTATAGAAAAATCTTTGATAAAAAATTTTTTCTATAGAAAAATCTTTGATAAAAAATTTTTTCAATAGAAAAATTTTCGGGAAAAAAATTTTCTATAGAAAAATTTTGGATAAAAAAATTTTTCTAATGGAAAATTTTCGATTAAAAATATTTCTATAGAAAAATTTTCAATAAAGAATTTTGCTATGATAAAAATATTTTTCTGTAGAAAAGTTTTCGATAAAAATATTTTTCTATAGTAAAATTTTTAATAAAAATGTTTTTCTATAGAAAAATTTTCGGTAAAAATATTTTCTATGAAAAAATTTTCGACAAAAATATTTTTCTTTAGAAAAATTTTCGATAACAATATTTTTCTATAGAAAAATTTTCTATCGAAAATGTTTCTATAGACAAATATTTTTATTGACAATTTTTCTATAGAAAAATATTTTTAACAAAAATGTTTCTAACAAAAACACCTATCAATTTACCCCATAGTGACCCAAGTTTTCATAATTTATTGTTGCTCTACTACTTTAAAAGTATAAGCAGATACCAAGTACGTGTTTCCTCATACCTCCACAGATACCTTATGGTCTAACATTAAATTTACAATTTTGACAAACAAACCAATATATTTGACTGGTCGAGTATCATCCATTCGAGTATGAGCTATTTATGGATGACCGCATGCAATTTGCAAAAATAAGTTCACGTAAATTGAACGTTTGTCTCTGTTTACTAACAACTCTGGCGCATTTAGCTTAGAAGTTTTATTTCGTTTATTTTTACTTTTTTTTTTTGCTTTAGCGTTTAACTATCGGACAGATACTAGTACCATTGTCTAGTATTTTTGTTTATACCTAGAGCAAAAAAGGAGTACAAGAGAACTCAATTTAGAATATTGTAGACTCTATCCTTATAAAGCTAAATGCATGACAATTGCTTAGTTTTTGTTTTCTATCATTTTGTATTTATGTAACTCCCACCCTTTGGGTTTTATAGCTGCAATTATTTTACTATCTAATTTTGTTAAGAGTTTTCATTATAGGTTATTTTTTTCGTAGTTTCGTTTAAAAGAAAGAAATTAATAGTGGCATTCTATCATAGATTCTCGACTATATCGCCCCATTTTCTGCAAATTTTTAAGAGAGTCGTGACCAAATGAATTTGTAAAGTTGTTTACTTAATCCGAATATGAAGTCAGAATGGTCAAAAGTAGAACAGTTTTCGAGATTTTGCAAATTACTGTTCTTTTTTGTGTTTTCCAAAAAGATTATGTCACTTTAAAAAAACTATCTTGCCAAATTTCTTTCCGTTTTTTTTTAAATAATTAAATTTTCGAAACATACTCAGATCTTTTGTAAAATATAGTCGAGAAATGGCTGAGTTACAGTGGGCCAAAGCTGAAATTGCAGAAAAACTTTACTGATATTTTTATGTTTTGGTCTTTTTAAGTTAATTTCCTAAACCAAGCAATAATTATTCTTTTTTCCAAAAATTTTGGGACGTCAAACATTTAATTAAAAAGTTTTACTTTGGTGTACTGCACTAAGATCCCAATTTATTACAATTATTTATTATTATAATAAATAGTTTTTTAATAAAACCAAAAAATGTTGGTGGGGAAACCTTTCCTCTACTCTTAAAAAGATTCAGACCGGTGCAAAAATGACAATATTGCAGAAGAACATTTGAATTATGCCGCAACTTAAATATTATAAAATCAGGAACAAAACCCCAAAACCAAGTAAGCATACAAAGCTTAAGTGGGTTAATTCAAAAAATTCTCTGTCTTTTTCTTATTTTTGAACCAATTTGCATCTTGTTGGACAGAGTATGTTTGTATTAAAATAAACTTATATCCTATGGAATAAAATACAAAACATTGTATGTCTTATGTTAAATAAAATTAATTCTGATGATATCTACCCAGTAAAACTTTTCATTACCAAATAATGAGTTAAACAGTTAAACTATTGAACACTAACTACTTACTCATTCGCTGTTTAAGTCATTACATTAACATGGGGATGTCATTGGAGGCAAGTACTTACCAATTGCAGAAAAGTAATGACTTGGGTAAGCAATTTGAAAGCAACAACAACAACAGCAACAACTTTTTTGTTGTTGTTTTATTAAAAACATATATTTTTAAACGAAATACAAAATTTTTTTATGATCCCATGGGGGCTCGAACCCAGACCCTCCGACTGCTAGGCAGAGACTCTTCCACTGAGCTACTTCATATGTTGAAAACTTAGCAGCTTATAATTAATATAAACAATTTTTATTTTTAGATCCAAAATCATGTGAAAATAACTTTGTTTTTCCCTGCTTTTTTTTGCTTTGTTGTAATTTTTAAAAAAATATTTTTATACGATTTTTTGTAATTATATTAAAACTTTTTTAAAATTATTTTAAAACTTAAACAATTTAAATCTTCTTTTTTGTATAAGTTTTTACATAAGATTGAATCTTACTTACTTAACTGTTACAACCTGTTAAGGTCAAAGTCCGAACATATTTTAGAATTCCATGGATTTCGATTTTGTGCGAATATTCTCCAATTTTATAGGCCAAGCTTTGAAAAATGTTCATCTACTTGGTCTTTCTATCGAAGTTTCGGACATCCTCCTCTAACATTAGGTAGTGGGACATTTCAATTCTAATTTTATCCTCTTCATTGAATTTTTCAAGAGAGGGTTACTAGCCCGTAATCCTAAACCATTTTTATCGATCTTATGGGACAACTCTCGGAACATGTTAACTCCCAATATTAATGGGTGTTAAACTATCTCCCCGGGTGATACCATGAGGAGGTGTGTGTCCACAGTTGAGATGAAGGATGACCCAGATAAGTTGGGCTTACCAAGTTAAGACCAATTAGAATCGTGTTTGGTATTCAACATCCCCTACATAATCAAAATTGACTCATGATGGTATTTTTTCATTAACGTGAGTTAGTTTTACAATTTTTTTTTACAGAAGATAATAATTAAGTTCTTAAAATTCAAAAATCATTTAAAAAGACTCTTTTAATAAAAAAAAAAACTAAAAAAAATTCTTGCCCTTGGTGGGATTTGAACCGGGGCCATTCAGTTTAAATTACCATCTTAATTACAAATAAGTTCTTCTGTAATAACTTATTATTTATTCGGATGGTATGTTGTAGTCGTTACAAGGTAACCAGTTATCAGAGTACTTGTCATTACCAAAGTTTTGCTGGGTATATTTAGTTGACATCATATTTTTCAAAAATGCGGAAATAATTATTTTGGAATATCTCGAAAACTGTTCTTCTTCTGAACAATTTAACTTCAAATTCGGATTCAGCAGAATTTTACATAAAGACTAGACATTAGATTTGTTTTGTCAAAAAACTGTTACGTAGTGAAATTGACATTCTCGAACTGAGTATTGCAAAAAAGTCGCCTACATTTAAACATTACCGTCAGACGTCTTGATAAGACTATAAATATAGCAGGGGTGGCCACGCTGGATTGCAAAAAGAGCCATTTTACAGAACAGTTTTCGAGATATTTTAAAATTAAGAGCCACAATAGAAAAAAGTTATATAAAAACAGGGTGAATTATTACGCAAGAAGGAAATGACAGAATATTATCAAGGAAAGGGAGCAAATGATCAGTCGGAATCAACTGAACGATTTTGATAAAATTTGGTCGGAATTACCGATAAGGGGGAAAAATCGAAAACGTTATATCTCCTAAAGTAATAGGTATTGAAATAAGATTTAAACAAAATTTACGTTTTGAACAGCTATGAAAATAAGCGGAAGGTTTTTGGTACTTTTTTGAAATTGTGCCCGATTGGGGTAAAAATTGTTTTTTTTTTTTTTGGTACTTTTAAACTCACTCCTATCTTTTGAATCAATGAATATGGAGCGCAACTTTGTACTACAATCGATATATGTGAACAAATATTGAACACGTATTTAGTACGTTTTTGATTTTGGGGCGAAAAATGTGTAAAAAGTTATAAAATGTCAACTTAACATATCATTAAGTAATGTGAATAGAAACAAAATGGAAACTGCGTATTAATAAAATGAACTGAATTAAATTGGTACCAAAGAAGTACCAAATATGCATAAAAGGGTGAAAAATTGGTAACCTTATAAATTTTAAAGTAATAGGTATGGAAACAAAATTTAAATTGCATTTTGGTCAGCTGAGAAAATAATATAATGAGTTATTGGTACTTTCTGGAAAAAGACCAAACAGAACCAATAATATGTGAAAAATATTTTTGGTACTTTTTTTTACTTCTTAACAAATGAACTTAGTAACAAAAAGCGTATCGCAAGTACTCGTATATAGTTTATAAAATAAACAATATGAAATATTTAAAATTTGCCTCGAAACGCTTGTCTCATTTTAAGAATATTAATAGTATCGTTCTGACTACTTATGGTGTAGATAAGCTATATAGTTATTATAGAACAATATATCGAGCCGTTAGATTAAAATGATCGCAAGCGACTGGAAAATTATTGATCGAAAGCGACAAAAAATCTTAATTAAACGAATGTTTTGGTGCAAAACATTTTTGCTCTTTGATTGTTCTTAAATTGTTTCCAATTGGCTTAGAGGTTATGGTGCAAAGTATTGTATGTGATGTTTTTTAGTTTTATTTTAATAACTTTTAAGCTACTGGGCGGATTGTGGTGCAATATGCAGAAATCGGCCAATAGGTAGTTTGAGTTCCAGTCGAACTAATGGCACAGCAAATCGCCCTTAATTCAGCTGTGCGACTTAGCACCATCGGAACCTGGTCCCATTCGAAATCGGGACACTCCGCTATTCTGGATAAATTCATGAATATCCCTGATAACATCGATTACTGCATTTCCATCCCACTCTTTGACAACTCCTTCACTGTTACTATCTCTGGAGATCCATCATCCCTTAATGATGGTTGTTTGGAGGTATATACGGACGGATCTAGGTCAAAGATTGGCGTGGGAGGGGGCTTCTTCATCCCACTTTTAGGGAAGGAAATCTGTTTTAAGCTTCCTGATCAGTGCAGTGTCCTCCAATCCGAGATTTCGGCAATATATAGAGCTTCCAAATAGCTAAGATACTACAGAATATACGACAGGGATATTCGCTTCTGTATCGACAGTCAGGCTGCCATAAAATCCCTATCTAGTGTCTACACGACATCTGTTCTTACCCGTAAATGCCGGGCATCTCTAAATGAGATGGCGAGACATTGTAACATCGAACTTTTTTGGGTACCCGGGCACAACAACATACCTGGTAACTCCACTGCGGACAGACTTGCTAAATTCGGTGCTCTCCTGAGTCAAGATTGCATCGATCAATTTACGGGCGTACCGCTAACCGCCTGCAAATCAATAATTAGGCAACTTCTTTATGGAATAGCACAGAACACCTGGTCCCTTGAAACCACTTGTTCAATATCTAGGCAAACATGGCCCACTTATGACAACAATCGATCGAAGTGCTTGGTCTCCATACCTCGCCACAGAATCCGCAACCTAATCTCGATCCTAACAGGTCATTGTACTTTTGGGTTGCATGCCAGAAGGCTTAACCTTCAACACTACGACTACTGCCGAAGCTGTCACAACGTAGAAGAGGAGGAAACGGTTACTCATTTTCTCTGCCACTGCCCCGCTCTTTCAACTCTAAGAGCCACCTCTCTGGGGGCACTCTATCTGCATGATTTATCCGATCTAGCGAGCATTGACATTCGCAAAATAGACTCATTTATCAAAGCTACAGGCTGGCTTGAATAAGCCTCTCATTGATGGGCTGGAATTAATTATTTTCGTTCTCTCTTCCAGTCTACCTCTACCTTCTAGGACCCAAGTGACGCTGACTAACATTGGCTGCCTGCCTAACCTAACCTAACCTATGTAATAATAGGTCTATTCGTTTACTTTCCAGTAAAAGTCCAGTAAGCTGAGTATTTACTGAGTAAATGAACGAATTTACTCTCACCAAATCATTTGTACAAGAAAAGTAAACGAACAGAAAATTTGTAAAAATCCAGTAAGAAAATCAAAACAATAAGAAAAAAACAATAAAAAAGGCAATAAATAAATAAAAAAATGACCTAAGCTTTTAATTTTTAATTAGTTATATACTTTTTAACTTTAATTTAGTTAATTTTATTTCTTTTACTTCAAATTTTTAACTTAATAAAAATTGCGGCAAATTTTCAACTGCCTGTATTTCTTTTGTTTACGTTTTTTATTCATGTTGTTGTTGTTACTGAACTTTTACAAGCAAAAATTTTCCCAGTAACATTTTACAAATACTCAGCAAATAAACTGTCACTTTTTCTCAAAAATTCTCTCTGTTTACATTTCCCCTCTTACTGAGTTTTGGGTAAACGAACGACTTTCCGTAATATTTTGTAATATTTTGTAATAATTTGTACAAATTTTAACGTAAACGAATGAATCTAATATTATAGATCATAGTATATATAGTTTAATTATACTGTATCAAGTCACGATTAGACTATATAGCATCAACTGTACTATTCTTGATCAGACTTTATATGTATACAGTCTCAAATTAGAAGACAAACCGCCACATTCGAAATCTACTCGTATCAAAATGTAAGATATTTTAGAAACATTTATGTAGCGTACTTTAAGGATAATCTAAATACATAACATATAAGGTTCACTACATTCTAACTTATTTGTCAAAAGTTCCCTGATAGTTAAAGAATTTAATTTTAACTTAACATTTTGACAAACAAACGGATATGTTTAGTTATCGAATGTAATGAAACTTTTTGCAAAATAAAATATTTTGAAAATCCCTAAGGTATGTTATACAATATTTGCTTAAAAGTCTAAGTTTTCGATTAAGCATCGATTAAACCAAATTTTGTCTAGTTTAAACTAATATTGGGTTATCCATCTCGTGGTTTCAAAAGTATATGACTAGAATTTGACATCTGTCAAACTAAGTTATTAAACCAATTTCGTCTGACATTGACGAAAATGAATCGCTTGAGTATCACACAACGCATAAAAATTATCAAAACATACTAAAAAAATGGTGATTCTTCAACAGCAACTTATCTTGCTTTAAGATTATGGTTAACATAATCGTCCAACTACGGAAGCAATTGGCAAAATTGTGAAGAAATTTGAAGAGACTGGAGCGGTTACAAATATTGTTTGGACTGTGCATTATCGTTTCGCTCGTTCCGCTGAAAATATCGCTGTTGTAAATGAAAGTGTTGCCGAAGACCCGAATATGACGATTCCTCGTCGTTGTTAGGACTGTCTAACGGCACATTATGGTGTATTTTGCCTTTAAATCTACACCGACATCCATATAGAGTCCAGCTCACACAACAACTGAATCCAGCTGAACATTCACATTATCGTAGATACGTGGAATGTGTGCTTGAACAACAGGCGGTGGACGGCGATTTTTCGAACAAAATTTTCTTCAACAATAAAGCACCTTTCTCACTCGGTGGGTATGTTAATTAACAAAATTGTCGTATTATACCCAGAAAAAGTCACTATTTGGATTACTCTTTGGTCCGAAGTTGTAGTCCGCAGGTGTGACGATGATGAAACGACTGTCACCGTGAATTCGGAGCGTTATGGTCATATGATAACCGAGTATTTTTTTTGCCTGCTGTTGAAGAATACGACTTGAAGAATATGTAGTTTCAACAAGACGGTGCCACATGCTACACAACTCGAGCAAATATGGCTTTATTGCAAGAGACATTTTCTGGTCGCGTAATTTCTCGTCGTGACGATATCAACTGGCCACCAAGTTTATGCGATTTGACACCATTAGACTTTTTTATGGGGCTACTCGAAGGACCGTGTTTATGCAGATAAACCTTTAACTCCTGAGCACTTTAAAACCAACATTCGTCAAGTTATGGCTGAAATGCCGACCAATATATGTCAAACATTTCGCGAGGTTGTCATTTAAATGATGTAGTCTTTCACACATAATGTCAACATTCAAACTTTATAATATAAAAGAAATATCATTAAACAAGTAAGAAAGTGCTATAATCGGTCAAGCCCGACCATACGATACCCTTCACCCCTAATGTTAAAGGTGTTATTTTTTCTGTATAAAGAAAAATATTTGCAAAATTTTGCCATCATACAAACATTTTCTCAAAATTTATATATTTAAGCTGTTTCTGTGATTTGGACTTATATGAGAGCTAGGGTCAAATGTGGATCGATTATTATGAAATTTAACAAATTGATTACATTTTCTACAAAAATTATGTATGCAAAAAATAAACTCAAAATGTTTATTACCTTTAGATTTACGAGCGTTTTAGTGATTTTTATACCCTTCACCACCATAGGTGGAAAGTGTATTATAAGTTTGTGCTGACGTTTGTAACGCATAGAAATATTTGTCTTAGACCCACCTTTTAGTATACCAATAGACTTAGAATCACTTTCTGAGTCGATTAAGCGATGTCCGTCCGTCCGTCTGGCTGGCTGGCTGGACCCCCATGTAAACCTTGTAATCAAACTAGAGGTCGCAATTCTAAAGATAATTTGATGAAATTTGGCACAGATATTTTTTTGATAATGGGACCATGGCTATTGAAATTGGTCAAAATCGGTCCATTATTTATGGTACCTCCCATAGGTCCCACTTCCCGGAATTGCTATATTGGCCACAAATATCAATATTTTTTCATGAAATTTAAAACAGATACTTCTTATGTAAACATAAATCACTGTACCAAATTTCGTTGAAATCGGTCCACATTTGACCATAGCTCCCATACAAACTCTTCTTCAAAAACGCACTAAATGAGACAAAAAATCACTAAAACGCTCGTAAATCTAAAGATAATGAAAATTTTGAGTTTATTTTTTGCATACATAATTTTTGTAACAACTGTAATCAATTTGCCAAATTTCGAGATAATCGGTCCATATTTAACCCTAGCTCTCATATAAGTCCAAATGATGGAAACAGGTTGAATATATACGTTTTGAGAAAATGTTTGTATGATGGCAAAATTTAGCAAATATTTGTCTTTATACAGGAAAAATAACACCTTTGACCTTAGTGGTGAAGGGTAACGTATGGTCGGCTTGACCGACTATAGCGCTTTCTTACTTGTTTTGCCTTATTTAGTGCGTTTTTAAAGAAGAGTTTGTATGGGAGCTATGGTCAAATGTGGACCGATTTCGAAATTTGGTACAGTGATTTTAGTTTATATAAGCAGTATTTGCTTTAAATATCATGAAAAAATATTGATATTTCTGGCCAATATATCAATTCCGGGAAGTGGGACCTATGGGAGGTACTATAAATAATGGACCGATTTTGACCAATTTCAATAGCCATTATCAAAAAAATGATCTGTGCCAAATTTCATCAAATTATCTTTAGAATTGCGACCTGTAGTTTGGTTACAAGGTATACATGGGGGTCCAGACAGCCAGCCAGACGGACGGACGGACATCGCTAAATCGACTCAGAAAGTGATTCTAAGCCTATTGGTATACTAAAAGGTGGGTCTAAGACAAATATTTCTATGCGTTACATACATCAGCACAAACTTATAATACCCTTTCCACCTATGGTAGTGAAGGGTATAAAAATATATATATTTTATATGTGTTTTATTTACGTTCACTTTTGAAACAGCAAAATGAATAACCCTGTGTATGTATATATATGAATTATCGTCTAAAATTAAGTCTCTAATTGGTCAAACAAGTATAAGAGTTTTCATTCTCGTTTGGACCATATAGTCTAGATCTAAGACAATCTAAAGTTTCGATTACACTATAGACAATCTTAATCGATTATATATTTAGACCTGTAATTCCTGGCGGAACATATGGCCTCAATCGGACATATAGTCTCAATATTGGATTGATCTCAATCTTCTAAATCAAGTCTTTAAAGTTTTTCCAAATTTTCTGACATTTCATTTGTCTACAAAAAAAATTTCAAAATTAAAACATTCAAACTTTTAGATTAAATCTTTTGTTAACAATTTCCTTCTTTTTTTTCATTATTCAAATGTCTGCAGTTTTCTTTCAACTTTTGTTTTTTTTTCTCTCCATTTTTGTTGTTTTACAGCAATTTCCATTAAATTGAACAAAGTTTTTCAATACATACAATAAAATAGAATGAATTTGCAAAATGCATTTTAACATTTTAGTTCTCTAGAAACTTGGAATTTTTGCAATGCAGTTGGTTTAAGGTTTTTTTTGTTTTTTTTTTTGGTGTACTACAGTTTTTTTTTCCTTTACTTTTTTGTTTAAAAATGTTGAGGTTGCATTTGAATAAAATATAACTACATTTAGTTTTTTTTTTTTTGAGGGGGTTTTACGTTTAGATACTCAAACTAAACAACGATAATGTGATTTAAATTTTTCCATTATAGTCAATACCACAAATGTGCCAGGAGTAATCGTTCTTTCGTCATCATTATTCCTTTGAAATACTTTTAAATTTACAATTACAAAATACACACGAATTCATTGCTAACGAATGCAAATAATCTGTAATCGAAAATATCTGGTAATGCAATGAAATGTGTACCCACCTATTGTTTAGCAAAAAAAAAAAAAAGAAAATTTAAATAATTTGGCCTCAATTTCTAACACATTCACAGCCGCACCCATTGTTGGAATAACATTTAACGGAAATGTGTTTTCATTTCCGTTTACGCGTAATCCAAATACAAATAGAATCAGTAAAATATGGAGCGATATTTAGAGATACTATAGTTCTATATTCAGTTTTGTTGATTGAAAAATTGATTAGATAATTTTATACCATTAAAATGATATCAATATTTTGGTTAAACAATATTTCTAAATTCAATTAATTTCTATCTTTAACTAAATTATTGTAGATTTTTTCAAATTGTTCATTTTATTAACTAAATTTTTAAATTTAGAAACAAACAAAAAAAAAACTCTAATTCCCACTAATTATTTAATATTTTGTTTATTTTAATTAGCATGAACTATTTTAAACAAATGATGCTAAATTTTTAATTATTATTAAATAAAATTTTTTATAAACATAAGAAAAAAGTTAAATATTGTATATTCTACTCAAATGTTTGTGAATTGAAGCATAAATTGCTCCTATTGTTTATTTAGGATAATTTCATTATGAGAATAATTTATTAGTTTATGGCTTTAATATAATCATATTAACAATAATAAATAACATTTAATTTAATTTCAAAACAAAATATAAATTCACAAAATTTATAATAAAAAGTAAAAAAAAAAATCAATTATATTCGGCCACTGAAACTAAAATTTTTTAAAAATAGTTTTTAGTGGCAAAAGAACATTTTTAGTAAAAAGAAAAAAACCCTTAACTAAAGACTCTATAATATAAAGATATTGCATTTCTATACATTGATTTTCCATGTGGTCGTTTTAAAAAGTACCATAAAGAAAACAGTATTCCGCATCAAACCACAGAAATATAAAGTGATATTGATTTCAGTTTTGGTTTTTGTTAAAAATATTTTTCTATAGAAAAATTTTTGTTAAAAATATTTTTCTATAGAAAATTTTTTGTTAAAAATATTTTTGTATAGAAAAATTTTTGTTAAAAATATTTTTCTATAGAAAAATTTTTGTTAAAAATATTTTTCTATAGAAAAATTTTTGTTAAAAATATTTTTCTATAGAAAAATTTTTGTTAAAAATATTTTTCTATAGAAACATTTTTGTTAAAAATATTTTTCTATAGAAAAATTTTTGTTAAAAACTTTTTTCTACAGAAAAATTTTTGTTCAAAAATATTTTTCTATAGAAAAATTTTTGTTCTAAAATATTTTTCTATAGAAAAATTTTTGCTCAAAAATATTTTTCTATAGAAAAATTTATGACAAAAATATTTTTTTATAGAAAAATGTTTCTTAAAAATATTTTTCTATAAAAAATTTTTGTTAAAAATATTTTTCTCTAGAAAAATTTTTGTTAAAAATATTTTTCTATAGAAAAATTTTTGTTAAAAATATTTTTCTATAGAAAAATTTTTGTTAAAAATATTTTTCTATAGAAAAATTTTTGTTAAAAATTTTTTTCTATAGAAAAATTTTTGTTCAAAAATATTTTTCAAAAGAAAAATTTTTGTTAAAAATATTTTTCAAAAGAAAAATTTTTGTTAAAAATATTTTTCAAAAGAAAAATTTTTGTTAAAAATATTTTTCAAAAGAAAAATTTTTGTTAAAAATATTTTTCAAAAGAAAAATGTTTGTTAAAAATATTTTTCAAAAGCAAAATTTTGTTAAAAATATTTTTCTATAGAAAAATTTTTGTTAAAAATATTTTTCCATAGAAAAATTTTTGTTAAAAATATTTTTCTATAGAAAAATTTTTGTTAAACATATTTTTCTATAGAAAAATTTTTGTTAAAAATATTTTTCTATAGAAATTTTTTTTTAAAAAATATTTTTCTATAGAAAAATTTTTGATTAATATATTTGTCTATAGAAAAATTTTTGTTAAAAATTTTTTTGTATAGAAAAAATATTTTTCTATAGAAAAAATATTTTTCTATAGAAAAAATATTTTTCTATAGAAAAAATATTTTTCTATAGAAAAATTTTTGTTAAAAATATTTTTCTATAGAAAAATTTTTGTTAAAAATATTTTTCTATAGAAAAATTTTTGTTAAAAATGTTTGTTAAAAATTTTATTCTATAGAAAAATTTTTGTTAAAAATTTTTTTCTATAGAAAAATTTTTGTTAAAAATTTTTTTTAAAAATTTGTTTCTATGGAAAAATTTTTGTTAAAAATATTTTTCTATAAAAAAATTTTTGTTAAAATTTTTTTTCTATAGAAAAATTTTTGTTAAAAATGTTTTTCTATAGAAAAACTTTTGTTAAAAATATTTTTCTTTAGAAAAACTTTTGTTAAAAGCATTTTTCTATAGAAACATTTTTGTTAAAAATATTTTTCTATAGAAACATTTTTGTTAAAAATATTTTTCTATAGAAAAATTTTTGTTAAAAATATTTTTCTATAGAAAAATTTTTGTTAAAAATATTTTTCTATAAAAAAATTTTTGATAAAAATATTTGTCTATAGAAAAATTTTTTTGTATAGAAAAAATATTTTTCTATAGAAAAAATATTTTTCTATAGAAAAATTTTTGTTAAAAATATTTTTCTATAGAAAAATTTTTGTTACAAATATTTTTCTATAGAAAAATTTTTGTTACAAATATTTTTCTATAGAAAAATTTTTGTTAAAAATATTTTTCTATAGAAAAATTTTTGTTAAAAATATTTTTCTATAGAAAAATTTTTGTTAAAAATTTTTTTGTATAGAAAAATTTTTGTAAAAAATTTTTGTTAAAAATTCTTTTCTATAGAAAAATTTTAGTTAAAAATTTTTTTTAAAAATTTGTTTCTATGGAAAAATTTTTGTTAAAAATATTTTTCTATAGAAAAATTTTTGTTAAAATTTTTTTTCTATAGAAAAATTTTTGTTAAAATTTTTTTTCTATAGAAAAATTTTTATGAAAAATATTTTTGTATTGAAAAATTTTTGTTAGAAATATTTTTCTTAAGAAAATTTTTTGTTAAAAATATTTTTCTATGGAAAAATTTTTGTTAAAAATATTTTTCTATAGAAAAATTTTTGTTAAAAATATTTTTCTCTAGAAAAATTTTTGTTAAAAATATTTTTCTATAGAAAAATTTTTGTTAAAAATATTTTTCAATAGAAAAATTTTTGTTAAAAATATTTTTCTATAGAAAAATTTTTGTTAAAAATATTTTTCTATAGAAAAATTTTTGTTAAAAATATTTTTCTATAGAAAAATTTTTGTTAAAAATATTTTGCTATAGAAAAATTTTTGTTAAAAATATTTTTCAAAAGAAAAATTTTTGTTAAAAATATTTTTCTATAGAAAAATTTTTGTTAAAAATATTTTTCTATAGAAAAATTTTTGTTAAAAATATTTTTCTATAGAAAAATTTTTGTTAAAAATATTTTTCTATAGAAAAATTTTTGATAAAATTATTTTCTATAGACAAATTTTTTATCGAAAAATTTTCTATAGAAAAATTTTTCAATAAAAATGTTCATAAAAATGTTGAATTTTTATCAAAAATCTGTCTATAGTGACTTCGGCGTCTATCGAATTTGGATAGCTTTTTAGTGATTAAATCCTTTTAGTTAAATGATTAAATTTAAATTTCTTTTCATTTCAAAATTTTCATTTTTCAAAATCACAACCACTCTTTGGCTTTACTTGTCATTAGCCAGATAGCTATTGATTTATGGATTAAATGCTTAAAAAAAATTGAGGTCAATTGTTGTAAATCTACTGAAATTTAATAAACATTTCATTGTTGTAAAAACAACAACAAAAAAGCCACCAACAAAACAATATTTGCGAATGATTTAAAATTAATTTCAATAATCTATTGTTTGAAAACAGAAAAATTGAACAGATTACAGTCAGTGATTTTAAAAAAATCAAACATATAATCATTGTTCTCATGTAAAGGGTCAGAAAATGTTTAAACTTTAAAATAAAGTATTACTTTTTTGTTGAAAAAATCTCACGTCATTGTTTTTGTTAAAAAAAAAAAATAAAAAAATTATTGTTCATGTATTTTTCATTGCAGGATGACATTTCGAGCAATACAACACGTTCGGAGCTGAGTTTTGTGCCAACAACAGATGATGATGGTAAATCGATAACATGTCGAGCAGAAAACCCAAATGTCAATGGTTTATATTTAGAAACCATGTGGAAATTGAATGTAGTATGTAAGTAAAACAGAAAAAAAAAAACAACGAAATTTAAAACCATAAAAAATATAGCAACAAACAGTTGTATAGCCCCGTATATTTTAAACCGAAATAAAATTTTTACAAAGTATGTTATAAAATTGATATTAAAAAAAAAAGATGTAAGTTAAAAAAATCTGTGCTCTGCAAACAAACAATAGAACAAAAGGGCCCTCTTTCTTCCCTGCAAATAAATAAATTTTCCATAAGCACAATTTAATGGCCTATAAACTTTCATACAATACGACTACATGCAACTCATACAAGTTATATTTTATATCGAACATAATCGTTTTTTAGCTATTTTTTTTTCGAAAGTTATTAAAAAAAAATTGAAATTCTTATGTGTTTCCCCAACTGTTTGTTTTTTTGAAATTTATTTATTCATTTATGAACAAATGAATTTTCAGCGGAAATTTTTGTTTAATATAAAAACAAATACATTATTTTTTAACGATTCGACTTTTTTTTGTCATATAAATATTTACGTATGGCATATCCTTGCATCTAGTCCATGTGGATGTAATGACATGAATTTTCAATATATAGTAATATTTAGCTTTAATAGGAGAATAATACAAGAAGGAAGGTTGTTTGCGAATTAAAGGGCAATGTTACAAAATTCAAAAGTTATTTTTACATAC